>PVIY010049047.1:0-16940 GCA_004026745.1 Myrmecophaga tridactyla | reverse complement strand
AGACTGGGCCATTTCAGCCCCACCCCTGACTCACCGCATGGATGGACAGGTCCTGGGTCTCCCAGGACTCAGTTTCCCCATGAGCAATAAGACAGGTGGACTTGATCTCTGAGACCTCATCCTTTCAGCGTGTGTCTCCATGAGATGTAAGATTCAGCCACAAAGAACACTCTCGGGTGCGTTGCCGTGTGGCAGAGGAGCCAAGGATCACCGGCAGCCAGTCTTTGGGGACAGGGCATCATCGCCTTGATGATGCCTAGATTTGGCTGGCCTCAAACCCATGAACAAAGAAATTCCCGCTGTTTAGAAACAAAACAGAGAGGCTCTACTTGGCCGGTAGAGGTAAGTCCTCTCAGACAAGATCGGAGGGGGAAGGCCAGGTTGGAGGGGCAGGCGAGCGCCTCCCCTGGGGAGTAAGGCAGAGCCTTTCCAATCCAACCCTCCCCTTTGGAGAGCACACAGAGCAGAGAATAGCCCCAGCACCAGAGTCCTGAGGCTTGGCTGTTTCCCCCAAAGGACAGAGTCCATGAAAACAAGAGGAAGGCCAGATCCACGGAGCAACCTGCCCTGGCAGAGGGTGGGAAATCCTGACCCAGCATCGCTTGTCCTCCAACTCAAACACAACGAACAGGCGACTGCTGACCCATCTGGGGCATTTGGCTGGGTGCAGCCTTGAGGCTCCAGCCCCTCCAAGCCCTTTCTGGGTGGACGCTAGCCATTAGGTAGCCAAGCCCTATTCTGGGAGGGCAGG
Source organism: Myrmecophaga tridactyla (assembly GCA_004026745.1). Classification (NCBI taxonomy): domain Eukaryota; kingdom Metazoa; phylum Chordata; class Mammalia; order Pilosa; family Myrmecophagidae; genus Myrmecophaga; species Myrmecophaga tridactyla. The sequence goes on along the minus strand of PVIY010049047.1, from coordinate 16,189 downwards.
TCCAGGGCACAGGAAAGCTTTTCCTGCCGTCTTGGCCCTGGGAAGGCGTACAGAGGAGGCTGGCCTGCATGAGAGTGGAGAGGAAGGCCATGGCATCTTAAACCTTGGGTGCAGGCATGAACAAATGAACGAATGCATGAATGAATACATGATAACTGGAGCAGCTCTTGGCAGGAAGGCAGAGTGGGGAATGTGGCTAGGGCCAGGCCATTTGGTCCACCTGGCGCCCATGTGCAGATCAGAAATGGCGCCCCTTTCTCCAGGCCCCCTGCTGCCACCTGCTGGGAACATTTCTAGGAAATGTCCACGATGGCGTCGTGGTGCAATCCCCAAACCACCCAATTTCATGCAGCCTGTTCCTTCTTGAGCTGCCCTCGAGCTGCCAGTCCAAGGGACAGAGGAAAGGAGAGAAGGAAAGAAGGTCGGGGTGAGGAAGGGGGGTGCCCAGAGGAAGGACCACCTGGCTGGGTCCAGCAGACGGCTGGCAGCTGCTAGTGAGGTGCACAGCTGGGGCTCAGCCAGGAATGTCACTTGCCAAGCTTCCTTGCAGCCACTGACTGCTGGACCAGTCCCCCGGGGATGGATGCCTGAGACACTGATGGGCCTCTCCCAGCCCCACTTTGGCCCCCTGGAGTCCATGGGCCAGCTGGGACTCCAAGAGCAGGGGAGGTTGTGTATCATCTCCACCTGTGTCTTCTCCTGTGGACCAGGGACAACGGGACCACCCTACCGTGCTGTTGAGAACGAGGGGACAGTTTGAAATGTGCTCCCATGGTGGCCCTAGGCCCATGGCAGCTGTCCAGGGGTCCTGAACACACTCCCAGCCCATCACCAGGGTTTGACCCACGAATCTGTCCCTTAGATTTTGGCCAGAGGGTGAAGTGACAAGTACTTGCCAAGGGTCTGCCAAGGGACTTGTGCTGAGCTCTTTGCAGACCCCAGACCCATCTGAGCACCATGCCTTGGCTTTGAGGCCAGCCCCATGCTGCCCTGTGCTGCAGACTGGAAATGTGGGGCTCAGGGCAGCCGAGAGCTCACAGCTACTGAGAAGGCGTGCCCAGAGACCGCACCTGTGCCATCTTGGCAGCTCAGCACCGGAGATGCTTCATGCTCCAGAATGGCTAAGCTAGGTCAGGGGAGCCTGGCCGGGAGTCAGGCACCATGTGGCCCTATGTCTGTCCACAGGCTTCAGGGCAGTGAGAGAGGCCGGGCCACCCAGCTGTTTCTCCCTCACTCGGGATTGTCTCAACAGCAGCCTGGCAAAGCCAGCGCCCTGGGGAACTTTCCAAGCGGCTCCGCCAGCTGCGGAGGGCCTCTGGAGGGCTGGCAGCCTTGGGGAGGTTTCTGTTTTGAAAGACAAGTGTTTTAATTGCTGAAAGGGGCTCTCTCCCCACCACGCACCCCAGCCTGCCTCCCTCCGTGCAGATCCAAACGTGGCTATGAGAAAGCTGCCCTGCCGTTTGGCCCTGCACGGTTTGGCTCCGTCGGGCCCCTCCGCGAGGCCTGCCGAGCTGGCACAGGTGTCGGCGTGGCAGGTGTGGGCGGTGGCAGAAGGAGTGTCACTCTGTAAATGCACCCAGCCGGTAGGCTCCAGAGGGGCTGGCCATGGAAAATTGGGGTCCAAGTCCGCCGCCTTTATCCGGTCTCCCCTTTTCCATTCTCCAGGTTTCTCTCTTCGATTCCCAAAAAGGAGCCTCGGCAAGGAGCATCTCGGAGCGTGTTCCCACGGGGGGCGCAGCCGCTTGGGGTGTCTACTTCTCCATCCCTAAAGCCGAGTGGGGACGGGGCTCTCCTCCCCCTGAACGGCTGGCTTCACTTTTCTCTCTGAGCTTCCTTCTCCAAAGCGAGGGAGGGACACCTGTCACCCAGCAGCCCGCGCCACATCGCCCAGGTGCGTCCGAGGCCTGGCGGCATCCTGGGAAGGATGAGCGAGTGTTGGCAGCTGCTTGGCTCAGCTCCCGCTCCCATGAGCCGCCCTGCACCGAGAACCTGCTGCCATCTGGGGGTGCAGGAGCCCCCAATGTGGCGGGGGCGGCGGGCGAAGGGAAGGCGCCCACAGCAGGGAAAGCGTCACCCAGCCTGAGCTATCATGTTACCCACAGACCCTGAGCCAGGACCCCACTGGGGGAGCTCACAGTCTAGGGCGAGGGCACACACGCCCCATCCATCAGGGTGCAATAAATGTCAGGAAGGAAAGTCACACGGAAAATGGGGAGAGAAGGGAAATGGGGGAGCTGGAGAGATGAGGAACGAGGGCTCAGGGAAGGCATCTCAGGGGAGGTGGCATCTGGGGAAAGCCTGATAGATAGAAGGGGGAAAGACAGGGGAACAGGCACTGCTGGCACCAGTGCCCCAGGCAAGACCCTGGAAGGCACGTGGCTGGCATCTGCTGGTTCCTTGCTCCTGGGCTCCGTTGCTTTCAGTCTCTGTTCCTGTGGGGGTTCCTCACTATCCTTCTCCAGGGCTGGTTTTCATCTCTTGGCTCCCCTTGGCTCTTTCCAGGTCTGACTTGCTTAACATCCATCTCATGGCAATGCCTGCTGGGCTCCAAGCCTCTCCAGATATCTGCGTCTCTGTTCTCCATGAGTCCACATCTGTGTCTGCTCTGCTCTGAAGTTTCTATCAGCTCTCTCTCTGTAGGCGCTGAGGCTTCTGTCATTTCTGTCCTTTCTGACTCTCTCCAAAATGTTTGCTCTTTTAAAGGATTCCAGTAAACTAATCAAGACCCACCCGGAATGGGTGGAGCCACATCTCCATCTAATCAAAAGGCCACACTCACAATTGGGCATGTCACATCTCTGCACAGATAATCTAATCAAAAGCTTCCAACCTACTGTATTGAATCAGGATTAAAAGAAATGGCTGTTCCCACAAGACTGGATCAGGACTAAAACCTGGCGTTTCTGGGGAACATAACACTTTCGAAACAGACAGGATGCATCTCCGTGTGCCTGGGCTGGGAGGTCGCAAGAAGCTCCAGCTGAGCAGGTAAGCTTCCGCGCCAGGCAGTCCTCTGTAGCCACAGCCCTGCCCAGCGTCCAGGCTGACCGGGAGCCTCAGGACACTGGGGCCGGGAGGTGGAGTCACCTGTGCCCAGCAGCCGCTGGCTGTTCCCATCCTGGGCCCTGTGTGGCCAGCCGAGCCTCTGTTCTCCAACCAGACGGTGGGAAATGCCAGCTGAGCTCCTCGGCCCGTGGTTAGGAACCAAAGAACCACGCACTCTGCAAGCTGTTCTGTGTTTAGCAAATTAGAGGACATCCGTTATTATAACCTTGTCCCCACACTGGGTGTCCCTCCCTCTCCCAAGGCCAGTCATAGAAGCAGTAGTGATGATGGCAGAGATGTGGATAGCTATTGCGCTGTCCCCATGTTTGTGGGCATCCTGCTGGTTCTGTCTGTCCCACCTGCCCCCCACGGGCAGTTATCAGCAGCACCCCAGAACACAGAGGGGTCCTGAGCGATAACCCCAGGGTTCTGGGTCATGGCCCTGCCCGGCATCTAACGGGCTGGTCCCTCTGGCACGTCAAACCTGGGACTCCTCATCAAGGGGGCCAAGGGCACCCCAGGTCCAAACAGCCCTTGCAGGTGTGGTTCTAGGCCCCAGAGAAGGGCTGGGGGCCTGCTGGGCCGGGCGGAGGCGGAGCTACTGTAGGGTTCTGAGGTGGGGAGCACAGGCCCTGCTGTGGGGAGCGGGGCGGGGAGAGTCCTGGAGGCCAAACATGCTGGTTCTGGGCATCACAGAATTTCCGGGCCAGCACCACAGGTGGTCCGTCCACACTGGCCCTGTGGACAGCCACTCCCAGCAGGCAATGTCAGCTGGACCCTGGGACCAAGACCAGCTGGGGGGCTGTAGGAAGATAGAGGGGGGCCTCAGCCATGGGGGCTGCACCCCAGGGCCCTACCCTGGGGCCATCATGGGGTCTCCCTGCCTCCATGAGCTTCCCGCACCCCCGCAGCTCAGCCTCAGGACCAGGCTGCCCTCCCCAGCTGGGCCATCTATGGTCAGCCTCGGCCTTAGCCCACCGCTATGTCCATGCAGTGTCCAGCTCCCATAGAGGAAGCCCCTGGACGGGACACCGGGCTCTCCTGGGCGGTGGCCTTGGTTTGATTCCTGGAAGCCAGCGGGTACCACACACAGGCTCCTTCCTTCCCATTCCCTGCATCGGATGCCGCCTCTGGGAGGGACTCGGAAGACGGATGGGGGACGTGTCCAAGGCCCAGTTCTGCCTTGGCCGTGAGTCTCCTGTAGGGGCCGGACCCCGTCCCGGGCGAGGCCCACTGATCACGAGCGGGGAAGAGTCCCAGGCTCGCAGGTCCGCTGGACCCAGTTGCCTCGCTCAGTTCAGACAGAAGAAGGTGAGGCACTGAGCAAAGAGCAAATGCCACCGTGATGGATGGATGAGCCCAGCTCGCGCCAGAACTTGAAGAGAAAGTGGGTCACTCTGATCTGGACCACAGAGGGCCCCGGGACACCCCCACGTGTGCCCATGTCGCAGCCAAAGGGAAAAAACTTCCAAAGGTGTGAGAAAGTGGGTGACTTCAAACAAGAGTCAGCCTGGGACCAGAGAACGATGGCAAACAGCAGGCAGCACTGCCGGGTGTCCGTAGAGATGATGGTGGAGACAGAGCTAAAATACTCGCTTTTTACTATGTCTACAGGCACCCACCTCCTGAATAAGCTTCAGATCACTCTAAATATATGTGCAAATACAAACACATATGTAGGCTTAAATAGATACATACATTCAAAAAGTTTTAGATAAATGCTTGGCCAAGACCCTTGAATGGCATGCAAGAGTAGAGAGAGCTCAGATTTGGGGTTCTTTCCTTTGCAGGGGCTATAAACCCAACCAAACTGGGCCAAGGCAAAAAGTAATTTCTTTGTGTTATGAAACCAAAAATTTCTTTGTCTTATGAAACACAAAATCAGAGATTGATTGTGTGTATCAGTTAGCTTTTGCTGTGTAACAAACTACCCCAAAACTTAGTGGCTTAAAACAACAGTCTTTGTGGTTGCTGGAGAAGCTGAGTCAACTGGAAAGTTCAGCGGGCAGCTGGTGGGGTGTCTGAGGGCTGGCCGGTCTAGGATGGCCTGGGTTACTTGAGGGCCAGTTGGCTCCAGCTGTCAGTTGTTGCTGGAGGTCAGAGAGGATGATGGGGTGACTGGGCCGGAAGTCTCATCCTCCCCAGCAGCTAGTGTCCAGATCCTTTTCAGTCCTCTGCTTGCATCACAATCGCTATTACTGCATTTGCTAAAGAAAGCCATGTGGCCACGCCCAGATTCAAGGGGTGGGGAAACAGACTCAATTCTTTGATGGGAGATGCTTCAAAGTCACAATGCAAAGAGGCGTGCCTGCAGAGAGGGGAAAGGTTGCAGCTGCAGTTGCAACCTAGGAATAAAAGATTCTCTCTCCCCACTGGCCCTGATTGGGCACGGCACTCTCAGAGCAGGCTCAGTTTCCAGAGGAACGTGATGCTCAGATCATCCCCTTCCAGGAAAGAGGGGAGAGTTTGTCCCCTTCCCAACCACCTGGGCCCAAGCTGAGTGGCCACTGGGCCAGGAAAACCAGGGGCCATTCCAGAGGCTGAGGGCCGCTGGCTGGGCAGCTGACACAGATGCCCACTAAATGCCAGGTGGACCATTCACATGTCTCCTTGTGTGAATTGTCTGCTCATCCATTTTTCTCATATTATCGGGGCTGCTTGTATGTGTGTGTGTTTTTCTCTTTCTTTCTTTTTTTTCTTTTGCTTGGGCAGGCACCAGAAATCGAACCTGGGTCTCCAGGATGGCAAATAAGAACTCTGCTGGCTGAGCCACTGTGGCCCGCTCTCTGCTTGTGTTTTATTATTGAATTGCAAATACTCTTTGTATAGGCTGGATGCAAGACTTGTCATCTACATATTTTGTGAAGATTTTCTCCCAGTTCGAGACTTTCATTTTCTTAAAGTTGTCTTTTGATGAAGAGGGTGTTTAATTTTGATAAAGTCTAAGGTATGCCCCCACCTTTTTTTTGCTTATTGCTTTCTATGTCCTGTTGAAGAAACGTCTGTTTTAAAGTCACAAAGATGATGCCTGCTGTTTCTTCGAGAACGTCTGTAGTTTTAACTTTTACATTTAAGTCTATGATCTAGCTTGAATTAAATTTGTGTATAGTATGAGATAAAGGTTGAGTTTCTGTTTTTCAAACAGATATCCAGTTGTTCCAGCACATCCAGAGTATGTTTTGTGACCACAATGTAATCGAACTCAACAGCTGGCCGGTTGGAAAGTGTTGTGTGCCCCAGAAAAGCCATGCTCTTTGATCCTGATTCAATATTGCTGGGTGTGACCTTTTTGGTCAAGTTGTTTCCATGGAAACGTGACCCACACAATTGTAGGTGGGACCTTTTGATGAGATGGTTTCCATGGAGATGCGTCTCCATCCATTCAAGGTGGGCCACGTACTGGAGGCCTTTAAAGGCAGAACCATTTTGGAAAAAGTTTCAGAGCTGACATTGACACATGTTTGGGGATGCAAAAAGAAAACACCCAGGAAAAGCCGTTTGAAATGAGAAGGCAGGAGAGAAAGCTATCAGAGGTTGTCACGTACCTTCCGAGCTGACAGAGAAACCCCAAACATCATGGGCCTTTCTTGAGCCAAGGTATCTTTCTCTGAATACCTTAGTTTTGGCATTTTTGTCATTTTGGAACTCATAATTTGTAGCAATAAATTCCCTTTATAAAAGGCAACACATTTCTGGTATATTGCATTTTTGTAGCATCAACAAACTAAAACTGTAACTATAAGATACCTAGGAAAATATAAAGATTAAACAACATACTTCTAAATAACCCATGGGTCAAAGAAATCCTAGGGGAAATTAAAAAAGGGAAGAGGCCACGCCCATCACCCATCACAGCTCCAGGAAGGCCAGGCCAAGGCTGGTGCCTCAGGGGGCCGGCATCCCCCCGAGCCCCCATGCCCTTCAGTAACTCTCCCTTGTCCTCATTCCCACTAAACCTCGCTGAGGAGGTGAGCTGCTCATTCCAGAAAACCCAGCAAGATTCCAAGGAACAGGGCTTCCTTCCACGGATTGGCTGATTTGGGGAGATGTGCTCCCCGAATAAACTTCACATGCTCCCAGTCTCTTCTCTTTCATCCAATCATCCTTCCATCCCTCCAATGCATACCTGTTGAGCACTTTCTGAAGGTATTGGGAAAACAAAACCAGCACAGTCTTATGCATGGGGCACTTACAAGTGAGGGACCCAGAGAAAAATAAATGAACAGACAAAAATCAGGATACACTGCGGTGACTCTCTAAAGGCCATGAGGCCCACTGGGTGGCAATGGGGGAGATGACCCAGCTGGGGAGGACATTTCTTTGGCTGCTGGTAGGTCCAGGAAAAATACTTGATACTCTATGCCTGAAATGTCAGAAAATTGTGTCTCTCCCCCACCGTGGCCCGGGGCTGCGTTTTGAAACAGACTATCATTCCATCACCCCCCTCCCAACCCTGCCACGCCCAGGGCTGGTGCAGAGCTTCCTTTAGAGTCTTTCCTACTCCTGCTTTCGATTGTAAGCATCTCACACAGGGCCTGTGTGTCGGTCGGAATCTGTCGTGCACCCCAGGAAAGCCATATCCTTCGATCCTCGTTCAGTAATGCTGGGTGGGAGCTTTTTGATTCTCCATGCAGATGTGACCCACCCAGCTGTGGGTGGTAACTTTTCATTAGGAGGTTTCCATGGAGATGCATCTCCACCCGTTCAAGGTGGGGTTGCTTACTGGAGCCCTTTAAGAGGAAATCATTTTGGAGAAAGCTTCAGACCCGATACAGACTGAGACCTTTGGAGATGCAGAAGGAAAATGCCCCCGGGGGAGCTTCATGAAACAAGAAGCCTGGAGAGAAAGCTAGCAGATGACACCATGTTCACCATGTGCCTTTGCAATTGAGAGAGAAACCCTGAACATCATCGGCCTTCTTGAGCCAAGGTATCTTTCCCCAGATGTCTTAGATTGGACATTTCTATAGACTTGCTTTAATTCGGACATTTTCATGGCCTTAGAACTGTAAACTTGCAACTTAATAAATTCCCCTTTTTAAAAGCCATTCCGTTTCTGGTATGGTGCATTCCGGCAGCTTGCAAACTAGAACAGCCTGGTTCTGGGTAGATGGTCAGCACATCCTACTGACGACGGATGGGATTCCCCAGACCTGGTGACCTTGGGGGTGGGGGTGGGCATTCAGGGTGTGTGGACATGAATTGAATACAACTGGACTTGAATAGCCTCCCAGAGAGCTGTGCCCCTCAACCTTCAGCCTGAGGGCTGGAAGGTAATGCCAGGGTCACTCGACCTGCACCCTCAGTCCCTCTGCCAAAGCTTGTAACCCCTCTGCCACTCCAGTGACCATCAAAGTATCCTGTGACTGCCTCTGGGCCACTCTGATTCTCGAAGCTGCCCGTGTCATCTTGGGGGGGATTCCACTGTTGGAAGGGTGGCCGGGAGCCCCCAGGGAAGAAAAGAAAGTGTTATGGGGGGGTGGAGGAGAGAGTTGTCATTATGCATTGACAGCAGGAAAGAGAGCGTTTCATATTTTTATGAACATACCTATGAATTCATAAGAAAATGTTTGTATTTTCGGCTTTATTCAAGGCCTTACTCAGAAAAGCCAGCCAGCCTCAGTGTTGCAGGTTCTGGAATGAGTCCTTTGCTTTTGTCTGGCCCCATGAAGCCCGGCAAATACTCAGAGTATTTGGATTTGGGCAAAACGTCGAGTGGAGTTGAAAGTTACGGCAAGCGCCTGCACAGACCCAAGGGCCCGGGGGACGATCTGGGGCAGCAAGTCCACTCAGACGCCACCTATTTTGAGAAATGGGGACATCAGAAATAGAAAAGCCCTCATTCCGCAGCCTGAAATGCTCACCCAGAGAGCGGGCTAATAAGTCAAGACAGTGACTCCCGCTCTGATGACATTTTCACAATGGAATCTTTCCTTCAGGTGTGTCTCAATCTTTAGGAGCAAAAAAGGCTGACCCATCTTTAAAGACAGAACAGAAGCCACCAGCTGCCTTGGGGCAGGATAAACTGGCAACTTGGCGGAGGATGGCTCTGCTTACAGTGCCACTCTAAGGCCTGCGATTTTCGTTCTCAGAATCTCGTGTTCTGACTTGGCGTGGCAGCCTGGAACATTGCTAGCAGGCAAAGGAGATGGTGTGGGGAAATTCTGATTGAGACCACTGAAATCAAAGACGTTTCCCCTACTGCTTAGTCAGTAGCTCCCCCACCCAAAGGCAGAGTTTCTGGCTTAAAGGAAGTCATGGAAGGCTCATCAGTTCGAAGGCTCAGGGTGTTTCTGCGATTGCGCCTCCTCCTTGCAGCGGCTGCCCAGGGGATCTGGCTTTGGTCAAGGCTGAATGTGTACCGAGCTAACGCTGACCAAGCAAGAGATGTTTGCCAAAAGCTACGAGAACAAGGAGTCTCAGTTTTTTTCTCTCTCCTGATTTCTAAAAGCACTGGAGATGGGCTCTGAAGATCACTCACCCTGACAATGCTGGAAGATACCCATCATTATGCGTAAACAATTGACCAAGCATGTGCTAAGGGCAAAGGACAGTGGGGGTGCTACTCAGGCACCTCGCATTCCATGGTGGGGGTGGGGGAGTTGTTTTCAGGTAGGGGATTGTTTTCAGGTAAAAAAAAAAAAACTGTGTGAACCAGTGGTGCCTGGTGGTAAAAACAACAAAGGAAGCCATAGCTGAAAAGAAAGAGCCAGCACAGAAAAGATGTGAAAGCTTGCTTAGCTCCCGTGGGAAAGGTACCTAAGATGTCAAGGGGCAGGACAGGGATGGAAGGGCAATGGGGCAGCGCAGCTTGGACAAAGAGACAGGAAGATGGCAGGTGCGTGTAGAGAGGAGTGGAGCGGTGGAGTAGTGGCCACGGGAAGCCTCTGTCTCTGGGGTAACTCAGAAAGGTCTTTCTCATGCTACTGACAAAACACGGGTTCTCTGCCCACGGCACTCAGTGACCAATCCCAAAACCCAGGATTTCAAAGGCAAGAAGAGTGCTTACTGCATTGCACAAAGCAGGAGAACAGGAGCTAAAGGCTCAGGCCTGTTCTCCCCGAATTGGAGAAACATTGGGTTTTTCTGAAACTCAAACAAAGGCTGGTGGAGATGTTTGGGGCGTTAGGGGACACTGATGGGTTTGTTTAATTGGAAATGTGTAAGCACAGGCCCCAGGGACTGCTTCTGTGGATGACAAAAGCTGGCTAGTTCAATCCAGGTGAGAGGACAAGTAAGGAGGCTAAAGTAAAGGGTTGTAAATCGCTTCATTAACGTGAGATAACAAGTAAAGAGAATAAGCTGAGCAAAGTGGGCCATTAAGGTGTTAAGAATGGACAGAATTGGGCGGCCAAGGTGGCTCAGCAGGCAAGAATGCTTGCCTGCCATGCCCGAGGACCCGGGTTCAATTCCCGGTGCCTGCCCATGTAAAAGAAAAAAAAAAAAAAGAATCCAGCTGGGGCATGTTTGGCCAGGTAAAAGGACACGAGCAGGGCCAATCACAAGTTAACTTCTTACTGTCCAATTACAAGGTAAAGTTTATGCAATTATAAAACACAACATCAGCATCAAAGATGCAAGTTAAGTGAGTTATAGCAGTACAGATATTTGCCTCTAGCTACTGCAACAGGCTAACACACAGTAGGGCTGCCAGTTATTTGTTAATTCTCAATACTCGGTGTCATTTGTGCCTCAGCTGACCCTGGCCTATACATAAAAATAGGAATTGACTAAATTTTCTGTAACACATAATCTAACTCAAGATGTCTGGATAGCTCATTTAAACAACGCAACACATGGAATCCAGAATAGGAATGAGGGCTTGTAATTCTGTAGAGCTTAAAGTAATACCCCTATATATCCCAGAGTATGTTGAGCAGATAATTAAAAAGTATTGGCAAATTCCTTGAAGGGTGGGAGAAAAATATAGAACCATTAAGCTCTACCACTGGAAATCCATGATATTGTCATGAACATTAGACAAAACATTAGACAAATCAACAGGCCATGCCCTTGATCTTGAAGCTTGCTCTTGTGAAGCTTACGTACGTAGTGGAGAAGCTAAGCCCACCTATAGGTATGCCTGAGAGTTACTTCCAGAAAACTCTTTTGTTGCGTAGATGTGGCCTCACTCTCTCTAAGCCCAACTCTGCAAGTGAAATCATTGCCCTTCCCTCTACGTGGGACATGACATCCAAGGGTGAAACTCTCCCTGGCGAGGTGGGAGATGACTCCCAGGGAAGAGTCCGGCCTTGGCACCGTGGGATCGATACGCCTTCTTGACCAAAAGAGAGAAAAGAATTGTAACAAAATAAAGTATCAGTGGCAGAGAGAGTTCAAATAGAGTTGAGAGGCTACTCTGGAGGCCATTATTATGAAAGCTTCAGTTAGACGTTGCTACCTATCATAGTTTGCCAACCCCCAACCAAAACCATTCCAGCCAACCCTAAAGAACACTTAGAGCTGTATCTGAGATTCTACAAAAGTTTCACACGCCAAGATTACTTTCCAGAAACCTACAATGTCCAGTTGGGTTCCCAGGCCAGATAAGTCCTAAAACCTAGAGGGGCCAGCCTCTCCAAAACATGTCAGTTCTATCCCCCATCCCATATTATCGGCAGACCTTTCCAACATGAAAAAGTTAGAATGGGCAGAGCCCAAATACCCCTATTGTGAGAAGAATCAAAGGAGAAGGAGGAGTTACAACAGAGAAGATAGGATTTAACAATTGAGTATGACTGCTAATCACTATATTGATATTTCTTTCAGTCTCCAGTGCCTCAGAGCTCCTAGAAGGAAAAAGCTAAAATTGTGGAACAGTAACCCATACCAAACTTTGAAATCTATTCTATAACAAATTTTTACAATGTATTTTAAAATACATTTCTTTCATGTATATATTTTCTATTTCACAATAAAAAATGTTTAAAAAGTTTACTACAAGAAAGTAAATGAGTGACAAAAAATATCATGGAAGTGACAGATTCTGGAAAAAAAAGTTAATTCCAGGAAAAATGGAAGGTTATATAAAGGAAAAAAACTTAATCATACTTGACTCAAAAAGAGAGCAATATTTACACAGTTGCAGTCACAGAAACACCGAATATTGATTTGTCAGAAAACCAGGACGTGGCTATTTTGAGTTATTTGACCATTATGTGGGAGAACGTGCTGGCTTAGAGAGAGGGGTAAATCTTTACTTTCCACTTGGTCAATATCCCTAAAACGGATGAATCAAGAGGTTGCAAAATAAGCAACACACTGTTTTAAAATAGAGAGGCAAATAGCTAAGGATGTAATTTAAAGAGTAGAAAGCAGACCCTTTGAGGAGCCGAGTTGGGGATGGAAGTGGGGGCTGCTGCACCCCTTTAGCACTACTTGACTTAAAATACATACACATGTCCAACCTCCATTTACGAAAAAGGCAAAAAAGGGAAAAGAAGAAAAAAAGCCCTTTCCTTCTAAAAAGGAAGTGTGATGGATGGCAAAAGGGGATGAGAAGGAGCTATGAGGCTGGCAGGGGCAACTCCAGAAAGAAACAAACTGGTAACAGGCCATTTTAAATCCTCATTTTTTACTTTAAATTATCAAAGAAAACCACAAGGTCCCTGGGACCAGGGCCTGTGAAACCCAGAAATCGCTGGAAGTTTGGGCTCATGTTTTTGCCTGCATGTCGTCCACACAAAAGGGTCCAGCCTCTTCACCCACCAGGGCTTGTGTGATCATTTGGGCAGCTCCCATGTAATTTACTCCAACCCCTTTCTGAAGCCCACCCCCCGGGAGGGAGCATGAGACCAATCAAAAGCGATAGGTTCTCTGCCCGATGAGCTCAAAGGACCCATTCCTGAGACTGGGGGGGTTATCAAAGAAAGGGAAAGTTCATTGCTAAGTGCCAAAGCTGAAAATCAGAAATCAGACGGCCTACTGGCCTGAAAATCTGTGTGTGAACTGCAGTAATTCTGATGGTTTTATAGTACCAAATGATGGGCAGGGCTTAGGACAATGAGCGCAAGGGCCCCAGATGGTGTAATTAGCGCATGTTGGGGGGGCCCATTTTTGGTTCGATACAGCTCCGTCTGGCAAGATATTTTGGCATTGAGGTGGGTTAACCCTGGACTAACTCAAGTTCCTTCGTTAATAAACATTAGGGACTGTCTTTAGTGATCGCAAGACTCTAAAGTTGAAACACAGGATAAGGGGGTACAAATGGAGATCGATTACAGGATTTCACAAATCACAAGATAAAGCCTTATAGTTATACAATCATTACCATAGATCAAGACGGCTGGATTACCGTTCAGTAATTTCAGGTTTCTCCCTCTGGCTATTCTAATATACCAGAAAGTAAAAAGAAATATCTGTATACTGGTTCAGTAATCATAGTCATCTGTGAAGTCCTCAATTCTCTGTTCCAGACGTGCCTGCCCCGAGCCTCCGGGCAGCTGGCTCCTGCCTCGCATCTAAGCTCGTACCTTCTCGGGGGCTGTCGTTATCCGTGATCGTGATCGCTGCGGGACACAGGCGGGCCTCTGCGTGTGCCTGGTGCAGAAGGAAGAGGGGAGCCACGGGGCTGCGCTTTCTTTTGCAACCACCTCTCTCCCCCCCGCCCCCGGCAGCTCTGGCTCCTGCACCCCCCTCCCAGGCCCCCTGTCCTGCTCCTGACAGGACATGGTCCACGGCGTCTGGGGCAGCCAGGTGAGCACATTTGAGGCCCAACCTCGTCTCTGCTCAGCCCTCACCCCCCAATCTGGTGTCTCAGGTCAAGCTGGGAAGGAGCGAGGAGGTGGCCAGGCCGGCCCATGTGCTGCTGGACTCACCGTGGATGGGAACTGGGGTCCATGCCTCCCCCCTCCGCCCCCCAGCTCTGCAGGCTTGTCCTTGCTCGAACCCTGGCCGGTGACCCACGTCCGTCCGCTGTACCCCTGGTTCTGCATTTGTGTTGCAGGATACTTAGAGGGGGGTGTGGTCCCCAGGAGATGCCGTTTGTTCCTTTAGAAAACACAAACACTCATGCACGCATGCGCACACTCACAAGCCCTCACACACGCACTTGCACACTTACACAAACACACTCATTTATTTCCCTCTTGCCTCTAGCTTCATGTTTACTGAGACTCCAACCCCTTCCAGTTCAGGGACAATGCAGGCAGATTCGAGGGAGGCAGCGGGTAGGATGGGAGAACTAGCTTTTTTGTGGTCACAAAGATTGGGGTTTGACTCTCCACCAGGACCTTACGAAATTCCCTGTGCCTCGGTTCCCTCTGTGAAATGCAGTCAAATCCAACTCCCAAAGCTTTTGTGGTGAGAAGGTTTAAGTGAGAGACTCTGCAGAGCCCAAGTGCTGGGACAAACGGGCTCTCGAGAGAGGTGGCCCCACCCCGCCACCGCGCAGTGGCCGCCAGGAAGCTGCCTTTTCACTTTCTCTTCCCCTCACATTTTCTCCTGACCTCCGTTTTCCCTCTAAGGTAAACCTCCTCGAAAGGACGGTTGGTTCTCTGAGATACACGCACAGGCAGAATCACAGGTTCACAAAACACCATCTTTCCCCTGGGGGAAGCAGGGCCGCGTTTGGGAAAGTGTTTCTAACACGTTTTCTCTGGGCATCACGAGGTAGCCAAGTGCAGGCGAAGGACACAGGTTTTGGAGCCAGGGAGGGCGGGTCAACATCCTGCTGGGACCCCTAATAACTGCCAGCCCCACCCCCACCCCCGTGCTGAGCTGAGGCTCCACGACTGTGGGGAGGGGAGGGGAGGAGCCCCAAGGCCGCCCCGGCCTGGAAGCTGCAGGGGGAGGCAGCAGTGGGTGGGAAGATAGAGAGACTGACACATGCTCCTTCTGGAAACACTATGGTTTCCTGTTAGGAAAAGTCAAGAAAACTTCTGAAATGGTGGGGAGGGAGGCGTTTCACCTCGCATCCTATCCACTGCAGCCTCCTGGGTTCTCCCTGGTTTTCACCGTCTTTGAGCTATTTTATAAGTTGTAGAAAACTCCTTTGGAAAAATGCAAGTGATTCTTGTCCGTGGAAATGATGATTTGTGCCTGGTGGAATGCAATATTTACTGACCTGCCATGCGTCTGTTGGTGAGTTTATCTTGGGATTCCCTATTGCCTCTACCCCTGCGGTTCTTTGAATTTTCCTTTGAACTGAATGTAGCCTGTAACCGGTTCCCTCACCAATACGTGAGTTCAATTAAATCTTAGGTGTTCATATTATATTGGTAGAAGAGCCATGATTTTGTCTTTTTAATGCATTATCCATGAGCATCTTTGCCCCTAATGGGCTGGTGGTTCCTTCTCGGACTCTTCCTCGCCTTCCCCACCTCCAGCGTTGCCCTCAGTCCTGTCCTTGGCTGTCTTTCCTTACCTGCCTGGCAGCCCGCTCAGGACAAGCCTGGCCACTGGCATACATTGAAGACTCAAGCCAGCATCTCCAGCCCCACCTCTGCCATGGACTCCACGCCAGTAAATTCAATCTTATGGACAGTCCACTGGGCATCTCACAGGCATCTCAAACTGGATACATCCTGGAAAATCACGTCAATCATGAATATGACCCTATTGACCTAGGGGTGAGCACGCATCAGCTTGTGACCTGCACAATCTTACCTCCCATGCCCCCACCCCCACCCCACCCTGGAGTCTGGTCCGCTTGGGGTCAGAATAACTATTCATCCCGCGCGTGTCTGGAAAGCACAAATGCCAGGCACTGGGATGGAACCCGGGGCTCAGTCTTTCTGATGAGCACCGGGTGATGTCGGGGCTGCTGGGGCGTGGGCCACGCTGCAGCAGCAGGGGGCTAAGGGGTCTCCCCACCTTTAACGTGCAAGGGCAGTGTGATCCGAGGCCGGACACCAACAGGCCCGTGGCTCTGGCTGCCTCTTTCCCCAGGCCACAGCAGACAGGGACTGTCCCCTCACCCCGTGATGACCCACAGTGGCTTCTGGAGTTAATTCCTCGACCTGAACAGCCTTCTTTGAATTGTGGTGCACCTGCCGTGCCTCACGTGGCCAAGGAGGCTGCAGAGGAGGCTGCGAGCGTCCATGACACCAGGCAGCTCTCGTGCCAACTGGATTTTTCTGTCTCGGACTCTCGGCTGGGATAACAGCACGGACCCTCTTTCTTGGGAGCCCTGTGGTGTCCCTGG
>PVIY010049046.1:0-16914 GCA_004026745.1 Myrmecophaga tridactyla | reverse complement strand
GCCCTTTGTCACCACTATTATTCAACATTATACTAGAAGTTCTAGCTAGAGCAATCAGGCAGGACAAAGAAATAAAATGCATCCACATTGGAAAGGAAGAAGCAAAACTTTTATTATTTGCAGATGACATGATACTAAACTTGGGAAACCCAGAGAAATCTACAACAAAGTTACTAGAGCTAATAAACAAATTCAACAAAGTGGCGGGATATAAAATTAATGTGCAAAAATCACTAACATTTCTATACACAAGCAATGACCTAACTGCAGAGTCAGTTAAGGAAAAAATTCCTTCAAAATAGCAACTAAAAGAGTCAAGTTCTTAGGAATGAACTTAACTAGGGACATAAAGGACTTGTACACAGAAAACTACATAACATTGCTAAAAGAAATCGAAGAAAATCTAAATCGGTGGAAAGACATTCCCTGCTCATGAATAGGAAGGATAAATATTGTTAAGATGTCAATTCTACCCAAATTGATGTACAGATTCAAAGCAGAACCAATCAAAATTCTAACAATCTACTTGGAAGACTTGGAAAAGCTAGTTACCAAATTCATCTAGAAAGGAAAGAGACCCCAAATAACTAAAAGCATCCTAAAATGGAAGAACAAAGTGGGAGGATTAACACTTCCTGACTTTAAAACTTATTATAAAGCCACAGCGGTCAAAAACAGCATGGTACTGGCATAAAGTTAGAAGTATTCAATGGAATCAAATTGAGAGTGCAGAAATAGACCACCAAATATATGGTCAACTGATCTTCTACAAGGCCCTCAAATCCACTGAACTGGGACAAAATTGTCTTTTCAATAAATGGACATGGGAGAACTGGATATCAATAGTCAAAAGAATGAAAGAGGACCCTTACCTTAGACCCTATACAAAAATTAACTCAAAGTAGTTCAAACACCTAAATATAAGAACTAGCACCATAAAGCCTCTAGAAGAAAATGTAGAGAAACATCTTAAAGACCTAGTAATAGGAGGTAGCTTCCTAAACTTTACACCCAAAGCCCAAGCAACAAGAGAAAAATCAATGAAAGGGAACTCCTCAAAATCAAATATTTCTGCATTTCAAAAGACTTTATAAAAACGTGAAGAGGCAGCCAACTCAATGGGAGAAAATATTTGGAAATCGTACATTGGACAAAGGTTTGATATCCTGTATACATAAATCATACAACTCAACCACATAAGAACAAACAACCCAATTTAAAAACGGGCTAAAGATATAAATAGGCATTTTTTCTGAAGAGCAAATACAGATGGTTCAAAAGCACATGAAGAGATGCTCATTTTTATTAGCACAAGGGAAATGCAGATTAAGACTACAATGAGATACCACCTCACACCTATAAGAATGGCTGCTATTAAACAAACAGGAAACTACAAATGTTGGAGAGGAAGCAGAGAATTTGGGACACTTATGCACTGCTGGTGGGAATTTATAATGTTACAGCTACTATGGAAGACAGTTTGGCAGTTCCTTAGGAAACTAAATATCAAGTTGCCCAGGAATAGCACTACTTGGTATATACCCAGAAGAGCTGAAAGCAGTGACACAAACAGACATTTACACACGATGTTCGTAGCAGCATTATTTACTTTATTTATTTTTTTGCATGGGCAGGCTCCAGAAATCAAACCCAGGTCTCCATCATGGCAGATGAGAACTCTGCCATTGAATCACCATTGCCCACCTCATAGCAGCATTATTTACAATCACCAAAAGGTGGAAACAATCCAAATGTCCATCAACAGACAGGTGAATTAATAAAATGTGGTAAATACATATGATGGAATATGTTGCAGCAGTAAGATGAAATGACATCCTGAAACACATGACAAGATCGACAAGTCTTGAGGATATAATGCTGAGTGAAATAAGCTAGATACAAAAGGATAGATACTGTATGACTCCACTTTTATGACTATGGTAAAAGTAAAATCAGAAGCTTATAATATAGAATATAAGGGACGTAGAGATACATAGAAGCTAGAGATGGGTGAACAGTTAGCTAATGAGGTTAAACTCCAATGTGAGGAAGTAGAGAGAAGTGAAGGCAGTTCTCTAGTGGGTCTATAAGTGATGTTACCATGTTGATGGTAAACATGATTGAAAGGTGTTGCATAGACCTATGTGTCCCACTGATCAACACTAGGACTATAAATAAGTTTTGCAAGAATTATTTCAAAGGTATGATTCATGTACAAGGAGTGTTTAAGTCTAGGGTACAGAGGGAAAACTGGTATTCCATGCTAAGGGCTATCTTTAACAGGAAAACATCAGCAGTACTACAACAACAACTGGGGTAAATAATGAGGGGAGGGACAAGAGTTAAGGGGAGGTTTAGATTTCCTATTTGGTGAGGGTGTGTTTATTGGTTATCTTTCTCTTGGGAACAATGAAACTATCTAAAATTGAGAGTATTGATGGACTGTGGACTTTGGACATTATACATGATGCTTAATGAATGCATGTGGCTGAAGGATGCACCGACTGAGAATTAGATTGGTGAAAAATGATGTATCTATATGATCGAATATTGTGCTGCTACAAAAAGGAACAAAGTCATGAGGCATGCTATGATGTTAATGAACCTGTGGGACATTTAGTGATGCGAAATAAGCCAGAAATGAAAAGAACAATTATTGTATGGTCTCCTTTAGAAAATGTTTATAAGAAAACAGGGGCCTAGATTGTAAGCTCTTATAGCAGACATTTAGTCCAGAGTGGTAATTATTATTTTTAGATTTTGAGAGGATGTTTTATATATCTATAACCTAGTATTTAGAGATAACAATGAAGCTGATCAGGTCTGGATTAAGGTAGTTCAGAACACAAGGGTAAGGAAGACATTGTCTATATTTTAGAACCTCACCTACTCTTTGAGACCAAAGAAAGAAAAGTTTATTTTGTCCAGAACCTAAATTTTCTATAGTACATAATCTAACTCAACATGTCTGGATAGATCATTTAAACAATCCAAACACAGGGAGCTCAGAAAAGGAATGAGATCCTTTAATCCTGTATATTTTACTGTAATCCCAGAATATATTACGTAGATAATCAAGTATTGATAAAGTCCCTTGAAGGATGGGAGATAAATATGAAAGTATTAAACTTTACTACTGGGGAAACCTCTGATACTGTGTCAAACATTAGGGACACACAAATTAATAGGCCAAGCCGTTGATCTTGAGGCTTACTATTGTGAAGCTTATGTAGGTAGCAGAGAAGCTTAGCCTACCTATAATTATGCCTAAGAGTTACTTCTGGAGGACCTCTGTTGTTGTTCAGATGTGGCCTCACTCTCTCTAAGTCCAACTCTGCAAGTGAAATCATTGCCCTCCCTGCTACGTGGGACATGATATCCAGGGATGAAAGTTTCCCTTGTGGTGTGGGAGAGGACTCCCAGGGATGAGTCCTGGCACTGTGGGGTCGACAATTCCATTCTGATCAAAAGGGAGAAAAGAAGTATAACTAATAAAGTGTCAGTGGCTGAGAGAGTTTTTATATAGAGTTGAGAAGCTACTTTGGAGGTCACTCTTATGCAAGCTTCAGTTAGACATTGCATCCTATCATAACTTGCCAACCCCCAACCAAAACCATTCCAGCCAATCCTGAAGAACACATAAGGCAGTATATAAGATCCTACAAAGGTTCCATGCACTACGGTAACTTTCCAAAAACCTAAAACGTCCAGATGGATCCCTGGTCCAGATAAGTACTGAAATGCAGAGGGCCCAGCCTCTCCAGAACATCAACTAGTTCCATCACCCTTCCCCATATTATTGACAGATCCTTCCAACATGAAAAAGTTAGAATGGCCATAGCCCAGATACCCCTAAAGAGAGGGATAGAAAGATTAAAGGTGATGGTGGAGCTAAACAGAGACAGTAGGGTTGAACAAATGAACGTGATTGCTGAACCAGTACATTGATATTTCTTTTAAGTCTCCAGTATCTTAGAGTAGCTAGAAGTAAAAACCTAAAATTGTGGAATAGTAACCTATGCCAAACCCTGAAATCTATTCTACAACTAATTGTTGTGCTGTGCTTTGAAGTTTATTGCTTTTTTGTGTATATGTTATTTTACACAAAAAAGAAAAAAATTTGATTGTGATGATAAAAAAAAATTTATTTCTTCTAGTGTCCTATATTCTGGAGTAGCTAGAAGGAAAAAATCTGAGATGATGGTATGGTAGCCCCTGACAAACTCTGGAATCTGTCCTGTAACTATTTGTTGAAGAGTACTTTGAAAACTATTGCTTTTTGCTTCCTTTGCTTTGTATATATGTTATATTGTACCATAAAAAAAAGGTTAAAAAATGAAAACAAAAACAAAACACATGCAGCAAAACTGGTAGGGCTGCAGGGGGAAATAGATAATTCCAAAATTATAGTCAGAGATTTCAATACCCTTATCTTAAAATTTTATAGAAAAAGGAGACAGAAAATCAGTAAGTTTGTAGACGTCCTGAGTAATATCACTAAACAACTTAACTTAATTGACATTTATAAAACACTTCCCATAACAATAACAGAATACACATTCTTTTCAAGTGCATATGGAATATTTACCAAAATAGATCATATTTTGGTCCATAGATCTCAATAACTTTAAAATGATTCAAGTCAAATGTGTTACACAGAATAATGGCATCCCAAAGATGTCTATGTTATAATCCCCAGAACCTGTGAATATGTTAGGTTTCTTGGAAAAGAGAAATTAAAGTTGCTAATCAGTTGACCTTGAGATGAGAGATTATTTAGCCCAAAGAATTACAAGGGTACTTATAAGTGGATGAGGGAGTGACAAGAGAGAGAATCAAAGAATGACAGTACAGGAATGACTCAGCTTAACATTGTTGGCTTTAAAGAGAGAGAAAGAAGACCATGAGCCAGTAATGTGGGCAGCTTCCAAAATCTGGAAAGAGTGAGGCCACAATTTTCCTTTAGAGCCTCCAGGAAAGGATGCAGGCCTGTGGGCAACTTGATTTTAGTCCAGTAAGAACTATGTCAGATTTCTGAACTATAGAACTTAAGGTAACTGCAAGATAAATTTATGGTAATTTGTTACAGAAGCCATAGTTAACTATTATAGCATATAATTTCGTCCTCTGACCATGATGGAATTAAGTTAGAAACCATCACAGAAAGCCCTCCAATTTTTGGAAGCTAAATAACCCAATCCATAGATCAAAGAAGAAATAAAAAGGGATTTACAAAATTTTTAACTGAATGAAAGTGAAGCACAACATATCAAAATCTGTGGCGTGCCACAAAAGCAGGACTGAGAAGGAAATATATAGGACTAAACTACTATTTTAGAAAAGAAAAAAAGAAGTCAAACGTTGACCTTAGCTCTTACATTAAAAAATTAGTGAAAAGAATCTCTTAGGTCCCAAATAAGCAGAATAAAGAAGTAATAAATATCAGAACAGAAATCAATAAAATAGCTAACAGCAAAATAGTAAAGTCAGTGAAACCAAAATATGGTTCTTTGAGAAAATCAATAAAACTGATAAACTTCCAGCTAGACTGATCAGAAATAAGAGGGTATTTATTATGAATATCAGAAATGATAGAGGTGAGGTTTCATTACTGCAGTTATACAGATATTAGAGGTAAAAGGAGTATATTATGAATGACTTTATGCCAACAAATTCATCAACCTAAATGAATTAAACTTCTTCTTTGAAAGACACAAATGACTATCATCATTCAAGAAGAAACAGATAGCCACGACAGCCTTGTATCTATGAAATGAGTTAAAGTTTTGTTAAAAAAAAACTTTCCTGAGAGAAAACTCCAGGCTGAAATGACTTCATTAGTAAATACTGTCAAGCATTTAAGGAAAAAGTAATACCAATTTTTGAACTGTTCCAAAAAAGTGAAGAGAAGAGAATATTTCCTAATTTACTCTATGTGGCCTGCACAGTCCTGATGTGAAAAATAGATAAAGACATTACAAGGTAAGAAAATTACAGCCAACATCCCTCATAAAACATATGCAAAACATATGCAAAAATTCGAAACAAAATTTTAGCAAAGTGCATCCAATGATATATAGAACAGATAATACAAATGGAGTTAATCCTAGGAGTGCAAGGTTAGTTTAATGTTCTAAAGCAATCAGTGTAATTCACCATATTAACAAACTTAAAAAGAAAAACCGTATGATCATTTAATTAGATGCCATAAAAGCATTAGGAAAAATTCACTATTCATTTCTGATAAAAAAAAAAAGTCATCAAACTAAGAATAGAAGGAAACTTCCTCAACCCAGTAAAGCGTATTTACAAAAACACTACAGGTAGCGCCATACCTGATCATGAAAGACTGAATGCTTTACTCCTGAGATCAGACACAAGAAAGCAGTATTTACTCTCATTACTTGTATTCACTGGGTGTTCTATCCAGTGCAATAAGGAAATAAAAATAAAAGACATCCGGGGCGGTGTGACAGTGGCTCAGTGGCAGAATTCTCACCTGCTGTGCTGGAGACATGGCTTCGATTCCCCATGTCCGCCCATGCAAAATAAATAACTAAATAACAAAAATAGAAGCCATCCATACTGGAAAAGAACAAGTGAAGCTGTCTGTATTTGCACTTGACATGACCACCTGGGTAGAAAATTTGGTGGACTCTATGAGACAGTTACTAGAACAGATAAATTATTTCAGTAAGGCTGTAGGCTTGAGATCAATATACTCAAATCAACTGTGTTCCTATGTATCAGCAGCAAACAACCAGAAGCTGAAATTAAAAGTTGTGTAAGACGTGTACACTGAAAACTGCAAAATATGGCTGAAAGAGATGAAAGAAGACCTAAATAAATGGAGTGATAAAATGTATTCATGGGTTGGAAATTCAGTATTGCTAAACTGTCAGTTCTACCCCAAATTGATCTATACATTCAATGCAATCCCAATCAAAACCCCTTGAAAGAAATTGACAAGCTGATTCCAAAATTCATATGGAAATGCAAAGGACCCAGAATAGTCAAAATAACTTTGAAAAATAAGAATTAAGTTGGAGTATTAACACTATCAGATTTCAAGACTATAAGGCTATAGTAATCGAGAGTAAGGGTCAGCAAACTTTTTTTAAAGGGACTAAATAGCAAATATTTTAGGCCTGTAAACCACATGGTTCTCTGTCACAACCACTCAATTCTGCCATTGTAACATGCAAGCAGCCATAAATAACATATAAATGAATGGCTGTGTTTTTATTCAAATAAAGTTTATTGACAAAACATGTCCTTGGCCCTCGGGCTGTTGTTTATGGACCCCTGATCAAGACTGGCATGTTGTAAGGATAGACACGTAGATCAATGGAGCAGAACAGAGTCCATGAATATAGACACGTGTGTGGAAAACTGACTTGACAAGTGTGCAGAAGCAATTCACTGCAGAAAGGACAATTTTTATATGACATAGTAGAACAATTAGCTATCCATACGTGAAAGAATGAACCTTGACCATACCTCACACTGCATATAAAAATTAACTCAAAATGGATCGTATTCCTAAACCATATCTTAAATCAACTCAAGATGGATTACACACGTAGATATATAATCTAACAGTATAAAACCTCCAGGAGAAAATATTTGTGATATTATGTTTAAAAACCTCTCTCTGATACAACAACAAAAGCATGATCCATGAAAAACAAGAAATTGTTATAGTGGACATCACCAATATTAAAAGGTTTTGCTCTTCAAAAGACACTATACAGATGATGAGAAGACAAGCCTGGGGAAGAAAGACTGGGAAAGAAAGACTGGAAAAGAAAGACTGGGAAGAAATCTTTATAAAACATATATCTAATAATGGATTTGTCTCCAGAAAATAAAAAGAACTTTTTAACTGAATGAGAAGAAAACAACCCCATTTTTTTTAATGTTCAAAAGATTTGAGCAGATCTTTCACCAAAAGATATATATGGGTGACAATTTTTCACTTGAAAAGATACTCCACATCATTAGTCGTTAGATGAATGCAAACTAAAAGTACAGTAAGATACCACTGCACAGTTAATAGCACAGCTACAATTTAAGGAAAACTGAACATATCAAACGTTGGCAAGGATGTGGAGGACCTTTAACTCATATATTGTGGTGAGAATGTGGCACTGTACAGCCACTCTGGAAAACAGTTTGGGGGGTGGGGGATTACACTTGTTTGGCATAGATAGTATGACCTTATCTATAATGACAGGTAGCAGATCAGTGGTAGCCAAGAGAACGAAGGGGGATCAAGAAGGTGGGGTTACATCTGGTCTATCCTAGAAACTTCTGGTATTTATGTGACACCTGAGACTCAGAGTTAGAGCTCTGAAGCTATGAAAGTCAGCAAGACTCTATAAAGGAACTGTTTAAAAAGTTGAAAAAGGGATCAGACCTCGAGTAAAGCTATGAAAGAGGCTGATCTGGAATAGGACTAAGGTATATCGGAATACAGGGTAAAGGATGATATTGTTCATATTTTAAAACTTCAACTTCTTTGTGAGACTAAAGGGAGAGTTGGTTATTTGGTGCAAAATTTATATTTTGGGTAGTGCATTTCCTAATTTAACTTATATGGTCAGTTTAGTTGAACAGCATTAAGTACAGGGAATCTTGAATAAGGCATGAGATTTTGTTGGTTTGTCCAGGTTAGTGTGATGCCCTGATAAATCCCAGAGTGATTTGGACAGTGAATAAAGCATTATTTGCAGGGTCCCCTTAGGGGAATGGGGAGAAAGGGGGAAGGATTCAACTTCCCCATTTGGAGAATTTCTGATACTCTTGCAAGTAGTGGGGACCACCAAATCAATAGGCCAAGCCCTTGATCTTGGGGTTCACCCCTCTGAAGCTTGTCCCTGGAAAGGATAGACTAAGCCTACTTAAAATTAGGCCTAAGAGTCACCCTCAGAGAACCTCTTTTGCTGCTCAGATGTGGCCTCCCTCTCTAAGCCAACTCATCAGGTGAACTCACTGCTCTCCTTTCAACGTGGGACATGACTCCTATGGGTGTAACTCTCCCTGGCAACGTGGGACAGAAAGCCTGGGATGAGCTGGGACCCAGCAATAAGGGATTGAGAAAACTTTCTTGACCAAAAGGGAGAAGAGAGAAATGAGAGAAAATAAAGTGTCAGTGGCTGGGAGATTTCAAACAGAGTCAAGAGGTTATCCTGGAAGTTATTCTTACGCATTATAGACATATTCCTTTTCAGTTTATGGTGTATTGGAGTGACTAAAGGGAACATCTGAAACTGAAGATTGCAGTAGTTTGTTTATTGAAGATAATCGTATGAAGATATAATGTCTACAATATGACTGTGTGATTTTGAAAACCTTGTGTCTGATGTTCCCTTTATCTAGGTTATGGACAGATGAGTGAAAAATAAGGATAAGAGAAATAAACAAATAAACAAATAATAGGGGGAACAAAGGTTAAAATATATTGGGTAGATGGAAATACTAGTGGTCAATGAGAGGGCGAGGTAAGGGGTATCAAACTGGGATGAATGAGTTTTTTCTTTTTTCTTTTTCTGGAGTAATGCAAATGTTCTAAAAAATGATCATGGTGATGAATACACAACTATGTGATGGTATCATGAACCACTGATTGTGCACCATGTATTTAATGTTTGTATGTTAAGAACGTTTGTGTCTGTATGTTGTTTTAGCAAAAAAAATTTTAAAAAAAGAAAGAAGGAGGGGTTACAAAGGGGCAGAAGCACACTTCTCTGAGTGATATGTTACTTTTCTTGACTGGTGCTGTTTCCTGGGGGTGTAGGTGGGTGTGTATGTCAAAAGTTATATTTTTCATTTTAAATATGTTGTTTATTGTATGTCAACTATACTTCAAAAAACTGTTTACATATATAAGATAAGCTAACCCTTGTGGGTGCCCCACTGCCCTTAAGAATGAGCGCCTTCTCCTGGTCTACCCTCCAAGATTCAGCTCCACTTCCCAGAAGTCCAATAGGAAATTGGAAAAAGCTTATTTATAATTCAGGACTGAAATAAAAAAAACCCAACAACACTGAATTGCCGTTGGGGGCAGAATATTTTGGGGGGGGATTGGGGGGGCGGGAGTGAGAGGAATGGTAACACTGCTTAGAGATAACTCACCTAGGGA
Organism: Myrmecophaga tridactyla; assembly: GCA_004026745.1. Lineage (NCBI taxonomy): Eukaryota > Metazoa > Chordata > Mammalia > Pilosa > Myrmecophagidae > Myrmecophaga > Myrmecophaga tridactyla. Next base: position 6,770 of record PVIY010049046.1, on the reverse strand, counting down.
TATCTTTCTCTGAAGCCACAGTTTGATTAGGGGAATGAGGAGAAAGAGGGAAAGATTCAACTTCTCCATTTGGGAACAATGATTAAAACAAGATTAAGAATTGACAAGAAACAGCCCAGAGGGGAAAGAATGGATTTATTCTAGATTCAATAATTTACTCAGAGGAGAAGTTATTCATATCAATATCAGTTACCTATTTATATTACTTCTATTATGGCAATTAGAAAGGAAGAACTATGGAAAATTATAAATTGTGGATTATTCCCAAACATAAGACTTCGGTTTCTATTTTAATTATGAGAAGAAAGGAAGTCAAAAGACAGGCCTCTCTTTGGAAGAATATAGGAGAGAGAAAAAAATCCTTAAATCAAAATGGTGCTTTCCAAAGGACATATCATGCCAGCAAATTGTCAGGGATTAGATGCCAAAGGAGTCGTAAAGCTGTAACCCAATAGACAGAATCCAACTAGGGCCCAGTATGGACAGGCCTAAAGCAATGAGTGAGCACAAAGAGATTTTTTTTTTTTTTGCATCAAAGGAAAATATGAAATTTATGTATAGAGAAATTGATTGAAGTTGAGATTAATTGAACAGTATTGGTATGTGAGTGCTACATTTCTTTAAATCTTGCTCCATAATTTTATCTTTTCCTTGTTGACATTCATTTCTTAATATTTATTTTTTAAAGCATTGCTTTCTATAACAAACAAGGTAGATATCAGGTATTTGTATTGTTTTCATTGATTTGTATGTTTATAGAAAAAGCAATTCTGACCAGACCATATTCTAAAACGGTGGAAAATTATCTTCAGATAGTTGAGACCAATTATTATATAGCCAAGTGACAATCGTAATATCCTGAATTAGTACAGGATTGGCAAAGTACAGGCTGTGGGCCAAATCCATCCTGAGGGGAGATGATGAATATGAAGATGAAGGATATGTGTCAGGGTTTGTATTTGTCCTACAAAGACTAAAATATTTGCTTTCCTATCTGACCTTTTGCAGGAGACACTTGCTAACCTCTGCTCTAGAGTATGCAGTGATGGCACACATAGTACTACCCCATTTTGCATCCTGGGCAGGCATGGCTAATCAATTGCAGCTCTCTTTCTTAGCTGCATGCCTGGCCGAGGCCACAGAATCTGCCTTAATACACCTCTCCAGGCAGCCATTCCAAATCCATCAAAATTGCACGAGATGAAACTTATTTACCATTCATGGACTTGTGGGTGTGCTTGAATTATTCAACCCTCTCAGGGTCAAATGACACAGGATCCAATAGCTAGCAAAATCAAACCCAAGTTAATTGTTAAGTCTGAATGTAAAATGTAGGAATCCAACAGCTTGACTAAGAGGAGTGTGTGGAAAAGTTTATATTGGTATGATTATAAAGATATCAGAGTGTGCTGGTCTGAATCTGTGGTGGACCCCAGAAAAGCCATGCCCTTTGATCCTCATTGAATATTGCTGGGAGGGAGCATTTTGATTGCTTCCATGAAGATGTGACCCACCCAATTGTTGGTGGTAACTTTTGATTAGATGACTTCCATGGAGGTGTGTCTCCACCCACTGAAGGTGGAGTTGTTTGCTGGAATCCTTTAAAAGAGGAAACATTTTGGAGAGAGTCCCTTTTGGTAGAGCCACATGAAAGCCAGCAGATGCCTGTTCACCATGTGTCCTTCCAGCTGACAGAGAAGCCCTGACTGTGTTTGCCATGTGCCTTCTCACTTGAGAGAGAAACCCTGAACCTCATTGGCCTTCTTGAACCAAGGTATCTTTCCTGGATGCCTTTGATCAGATATGTCTATAGACTTGCTTTAATTGGGACATTTTCTCGGCCTTAGACCTGTAAACTAGCAACTTATTAAATTCCCTTGTTAAAAGCCATTCCGTGTCTGGTATATTGCATTCTGGCAGCTAGCAAACTAGAACACGGAGTCTTTTATTTATATGTGAATCCATCCCCCCATGCTAATCCATGATTAGCTAAGAACTACGCTCCATTAGCTTGAACAAGTTCTTTTAACATGCCTCCATATCTTTGGGGTTAAGCTGTGAGATAGAATGTTCCTTTGGCATGAGAAATTTTAAGCATCTTAAATATGTAATGTGGAAAAAGTGAGGACAATATAACCTTTTCAACAAACTGGCTGGTTCAAGGTTTTGAGGTGCTTGGGTCACCAAGGAATAGGGCCGACTTGAAGTTAGTAGTTGTGCTTGTTTGAAAGGAGTTATGTCCCCTAGAAAAGCAATGTTTTAATCTAAATCCCATTTCATAAAGGCAGAATAATCCCTATTCATTACTGTATATTTGAAACTGTAATCAGATCATCTCCCTGGAGATGTGATTTAATCAAGAGTGATTGTTAAACTGAATTAGGTGACGGCGTGTTTCCACCTGTCTTGATAAGTTTCTGGAGTCCTATAAAAAAGGAAACGTTTTGGAGAATGAAGAAGATTCAGAGAGAGCAGAGAATGCTGCAGCACCATGAAGCAGAGAGTCCATGAGCCAGCAACCTTTGGAGATGAAGAAGGAAAACACCTCCCAGGAAGCTTCATGAAACAGGAAGCCAGGAGAGGAAACTAGCAGATGATGCCATGTTTGCCATGTGCCTTTTCAGATGAGAGAGAAACTCTGACTGTGTTCACCGTGTGCCCTTCCTCTTGAGAGAGAAACTCTGAACTTCATTGGCCTTCTTGAACCAAGGTATCTTTCCCTGGATGCCTTTGATTGAATATTTCTATTGACTTGTTTTAATTGGGACATTTTCTCAGCCTTAGAACTGTAAACTAGCAATTCATTAAATTCCCCTTTTTAAAGGCCATTCCATTTCTAGTATATTGCATTCTGGCAGCTAGCAGGCTAGAACAGCAGTTGAATGCAGGATGGGCTTGAGGGACACCAGCTCAGGCCTTCACCAACCTCAAAATGAAATATCCCTTCCATGTGCACACACTTCCCGTGGTGTCTAAAATGTTCACACTGGAGGCCCAGATCTTTTTCTTCTTTTCCCTCCTCGAAGTGTTTATTTTTATTTTTATTTTTTTTAATAACTACAACAACAAAAAAAAACCCACCAAGTAAACGCAAACATTCCTATTTTGATCATTCCGTTCTACATATATAATCAGTAATTCACAATATTATCACATAGTTGCATATTCATCATCATGATCATTTCTTGGAACATTTGCATCTATTCAGAAAAAGAAATAAAATGAAGACAGAAAAAAAAAATTATACATACCATACCCCTACCCCTACCCCCATCGATCACCAACACTTCAAACTAAATTTATTTTAACATTTGTTCCCCCTGTTATTTATTTTTATTCCATATGTTCTACTCATCTGTTGACAAGGTACATAAAAGGAGCATCAGACACAAGATTTTCACAATCACACAGTCACATTGTGAAAGCTATATCATTATACAAACATATTCAAGAAACATGGCTACTGGAACACAGCTCTACATTTTCAGGCAGTTCCCTCCAGCCTCTCCAGTACATCTTGACTAACAAGGTGATATCTATTTAATGCATAAGAATAACCTCTAGGATAACCTCTTGACTCTGTTTGGAATCTCTCAGCCATTGACACTTAGTCTCATTTCACTCTTCCCCCTTTTGGTCAAGAAGGTTTTCTCAATCCCTTGATGCTAAGTCTCACCTCGTTCTAGGGTTTTTCTCAATCCCTTTATGCTGAGTCTCAGCTCATTCTAGAATTTCTGTCCCATGTTGCCAGGAAGGTCCACACCCCTGGGAGTCATGTCCCATGTAGACAGGGGGAGGGTGGTGAGTCTGCTTGTTGTGTTGGCTGGAGAGAGAAGGCCCGGGTCCATGACCATAATGAGGATAGCTAGCATGCATCAAATTAAATATGCCGGAAATATCACATATTATTTCTCTTTCTTACAACAATCCTATGAACTAGTTTCTGTTATTCCCACTTATAGAGGAAGAAACAGAGGTTCAGAGAACTCAGGAAATATGGCCAAACTAGTAAGTACCAGAAGGTGAATTTACACCCAAGTCAGTCTAAGGCCAAAGTGAGCTCTCTTTCTCTCTTTCTTACAAGGAATGGGGCACCGAGAGGGGATTTGAGCAGACCCCAATTCCTACTCTGCAGACTGGCCCCCTTGGTCAGCTGGAATTCAAAAGCTCTGCTCCAGAGATGGTCATTAAAGACAGCATCCGATTCAGTCTGCAGGTCTCTAACTGCCAAAGGCCTACTCTGCCCAGGATTTGTTGCGGATCCTAATGCACAGACTTAATTAAACTTTCAGGTGTTTCTACATACCCTCCCTGCTTCAAGCCTGATGATGGATTTTGGATTTGTAGGGTCTAGACAGAGAGGAGAAGGTAAGTAAATTTTTAGGCAAATACAAATGCATGTCATGGAGCCATCACTCAAGTGGAGTTGGGATTGTCTTCTCCTGGGAAACTTGTCAGTGGTTCTGAAAGGCTGACGTGTTTTTTTCCCCCTTAAAAACAAATGGCAACAAATCCATCCTCTCCTTGCTTCCCCCATTAGCTTCTCTGAGAATTGGTGAGACAGAGGATTATGCCAAAGCGTGGAGTAAGGGGAGCAGAAAATTGAGCCACCTTTTGCCAGTGGAAGTACTTAATTACACAGGATGACTAGCATATGGCAGGAAAGATGTTGTCTTGCATGTAAAATACAGTCTCAGCTAGGCACTGCTTCTGGCTCCTCTCACTGAATACAGCTAAAATCCCCTGAGCATTACATGACCCAACGTAAGAAGATCCTGAAAGGTGGAGAGAAGAAGGCAGACCGGCTGGGGACCTCAGGAGCTGAGGAATGAGACAGAGATGGACCTTCTGTTTTTTTTTTTTTTCGTTTCCCCTTTTCCTTTTGCTTTGCTGAATGTATCTGTAATATACCCTGGTCTGGGTACTGGAGGAGCTGGCAACCTAGAAATACCAACCGGCACAGGAAAAAAAAGGTCCCACCAGAGCCAGCTCTCTAGCCAAAGGAGCAGGAGAGGGGTAGCCTAGCAAGTCAGAAAACCTTTGGACAATAACGGCTCTACTCCAGCCAAACACCACAGAAGCAACGCTAGATCCCACCCCTACCTACATACCCAAGGCTGAATGGGAAGCTGAGACTTTCATCCTTGGGAGACTGAATGGAGGAATCACAACTTCTGGCCGGCAGATGTCAGAGAAGGCCAGTGGGAAATGAAGACCTCCACCCCTCCCTGGCTGTTAGGTCCCTGTTTAATGTCACTGGAGACCATGTGGGTAGCCTGAGCTTCCATCTCCTTCCAACAGTAACATGACACTCCTCTCCCAGGCTCTCATTGGAAGCTGAGCGGGGGACTCGGACACCCACCTTCTCCTGGCTGTAATGATGTGGCACCCTATTTCTCCCCACCCGCGCAGTGTCAGGGGGGGCTGCTAAAACAGAAAACTTAAATAATATCTTGAGCACAACATGCCCAGGATGCAATAAAAAGAATCACCTGTCATTCCCCAAACCAGGGAAACCTCACCTTGAATGAGAAAACATGATCGATAGATGCTAACACTAAGATGTCAGAGGTGGTGGAATTATTTAAGAGTTTTTAAAGCAGCATTACAAAAACACTTCAATGAGCAAAAACAACCACACTTGTTACAAATCAAAAAATAGAAAGCCTGAGCAAAGACATGGAAAATCTTAGCAAAGAAACAGAAGATAAAAAGAAGCAAGTGATAATTTTGGAACTGAAAAATAAAATAACTGAAATGAAAAACTCATTGGATGGATTCAACAGCAGGATGGAGAAGACAGAGGAAAGAATTAGGAAACGAAGACACAGCAAAGGAAATCACCCAATCTGAACAACACAGAGAAAGAGATGGGGGGTGGGGAGGAACAGTCTCAGGGATCTGTAGGACTGTGACAAAAGACCTAACATTCATGTCCTCAGAGACCCAGAGGAAAAAAAGGTTGTGGAGCTGAAAAAATATTCAAAGAAATGGTGGCTGACTTTTTCCCAAATATAACAAGAGAATCTACTGATTCAAGTAACTGAGGTATTTCCAATCAAGATAAACCCAAAGAAATTCATTCCAGGACACATGATGTTCAAAATCCTAAAAACTAAAAGGAAAGAAAAAAATCTTAAAAGTTGCAAAAGAGAAATACTTTACTTGTAAGTGAAAAACAATTCAAATGACAGCAGATTCCTCATGAGAAACCATGAGGGCCAGAAGGAAGTAAAATGATAACTGCTTAAAAATAAAAGAACTGTCCATCCAGAATTCTATATCCAGTGAGACTGTCCTTCAGGAATGAAGGGGAAGTAAAAGGCATTCTCAGGTGAAGGAAAATCATGAGACTTTGTCGCCCACAGACACACCCTAAAAGTATGGCCAAAGGGCATTCCAGCAAGATGGTGGAGTAGAATATGTGGAGTTCACCTCTGCTCCAAAAGAAGTGAAAGGAAGGAGACTGAGATGGTGATTCCAGGGTGTAAGTGACCTGGGAGGGTCTTCTACACCACATAAGGAGGCAGTGCTTGCAAAAGCTGAAGAATTGAGATGCAGAGAACCGAAGATTGCCCACCTGGTGCAAACAGAACAACGAGCCCCTTTTGAAGCAAACCCGTGGAAACTTCAGGGGCACACAGACAAGGAGACTGGTACTAGGAAGTAAGCCAAGCCATGTTCCTTGAACATGCTACCATCACACATGCCCCTCCTGCCCTGCAGCTCCCCCCATACTCCACACACCTGAGCTCTGTTACCCACCCCCC
>PVIY010049045.1:0-16938 GCA_004026745.1 Myrmecophaga tridactyla | reverse complement strand
TGATAAACTAAAATCATGTCTTTTGTACTTTTAAGTAATGACTCATCTCACTCAGTTCTTGATTGAAAGACTTTCAATCATGCCAAAATAAATGAGTCAGAAAATTAAATTAAATTACAAAATGAAACTTTATGTATTCCCTAGATTATTCAAGAAAGGTCAAGTTGTACTATGGTAACAAAATAAACCTGAAATTTTAGGGACTTTTGATACAAAAGCATTTTTTTACTTAAAGTTCACTTTGATATACCTCCTTCCAAGCAGCCTTGGCATCCAGGCTGGGTATAGCTCTGCCATCTCAGTGCATGGCCTCCATTTCAGCTACAGCTGGCAAAACAAGGAGAGTAGGCACAGTCTCTTCAATGCTCAGCCAAGAAGAGGCACAAAGAACTTTTGATCACATTCCACTGACCAGAACTAGTCATATGATACCCCCTCACTACTAAGGGGCTAAAAAATACACTCCTCATGCTCAAGAGGAGGAGAATGAGATGGATTTTGATAAGCAGAAATGAATTTCCCAGGAAGAAAATGTAGGAGGTTTGCAACCAAATAAGAGGCTATTTGTGTATTTTAGCAGCTCAAAGTAACATAGTAACATTTATGAGGCCCATAGGATTTATCCAAAGCTCTTCAACTGTGTGTGACAATGTTTGAGAAATCGCAAGTGAAATAATTTCCAGAGAAAAAACTTTATACAAATGTCTTCAGGAAACCATCCTGATGTCAGGGAAACAAGGACTCAGGAAATTGTTCCAAACAAAATGCCTCAAACTATAATTAATTTCTCTTTCTGGTGTTCTATCTGAAAACAGGTAAAAAGTCAGTACCCTTTCTGAAAAAAAATTTACATTTTGAAGAATGGAACTACTCAGTTTCCTCCTCAAACATTTCAAACAGTTCCTTAATGTTTTTTTTTCCCCATTATAAATCTGTTCAAAGAGGAAAAAAGACTTTACAATCTATATCTTACTATATTCATTGTATTCAAATAAAGTGATTGAGGACTAAAACCTGGAAAAAAGTATTTAGGTTATAAAAATATTATTTAAGAGAATTTTGGGTAAAGACTTAGATGGAAAGATAGCTACTTCCCATACATTTAGTGGCAATGTGCATTATTATTAAGTGATGATCTGCCATTAATGCACAAGAGATAGGGAACTAATCATCTTTGAAGACCTAAATTTGGAATTTTCTGATATTTACAATGCAATACAGGCAACACACTAAACTCTTTCCTAGCTTTACACTACCTTTAGTATTGAAAATCATATTCTCTTTTCCACAAAGCATTTGAAAAAGACTCTATCTAGCAGCTACAATGGAACTAGTGAAGTAGAAAACTTGAATTTAAAGTTAGCTTTCTTCCCTAAGTTATCTTTTCTTTTTTTCTGAAGAGAACATAATTGGCAGTCCAGGGCGTACAACTCTAAATTCCTGTTGCCTCACGGACTCTTCCGGAGAAAGCAACTCCAGGCACTTCTGTTGGGGTTAGTGAAGGCTTGTGGCACATGACCCTGGCCTGAACTTGTGAGAATTAGTGCTCAAGCCAAAAGTGACAATGCTTTCAGGTTGAAAGAAATAGGGAAAATGGCCTCTTCTCAGGAAACAGAATGGCTCAGATCAGCTTGCCCAACCTCCCTGCAGTCCTGTTTGCTAAACCTCCCACATCCTGGTTCCTCATTTAAGTCCCGATTCCTCTCAGCTGGTCCATTTCCTTGAACCCACGTCCACCAGGCTGCTGTAAGTGTAACCGCGGACCTTCCTAAGGGAGGGTCCTGTCTCTTCCGAATTGGATTAGCTTTCGCACTCAGGACTGTAAAACCACAACTTCCAGCCAAAGTGGGGGTGAGCAGGGGGAGGGGGCAATTGCGTCCGGGACTTACATATTCTTTATTACTGTGCAAAGCCGGCGCGCTCGCCTGCTTCCGCTTATCTGGTGGGTGCCCTTTCTCATGAGAAAGAAATTAAACAGTGGCTGTCTCTGATTTACCCTCTTGTCTTCAGAAATCTTCTTTTGGGTAGGCGACGGTCATCCCACTCAAGGTATTCATGTAATTTATCATGCAAATTTTGAGAATAACGTGGGGAACTAACTTCACTGGACAACAGGCGTAATTTTTGACTGTTCAGAGTAATCTGGAAATTCGGTTCGCTCTTCCGTGCATAAACTCCCCTCGGTGGGATCCAATCAGCTTTAAGGAAACTTGGGCGGGGACTACACTGATTTATTCAGCTGGTTCTTTTCACCTGGGGAGTATAAATCAGTGACTCACAGAAAGAAGAGCAGGGAACAACTTCTAGGGGTGGTCTGTGTTGTAAGAAGAGAACTGTGGGATCCCTGAGGCCACTAGGGTTTTTGCTGAATCCGGAGGAAGGGGCTGTGCTGTCCACGAGGCTTTTGTACATTTAATCTCAGACGTCTAAAGTTTACTGTGCTACTGCACGACTCTGCTTATCCTTATACTGAACTCCCATCACCTAGAATAACTCCTCCTTGAAACGTACCAGTATACAAAGTTCAGCCCTCCTTCAGCGCTGGGATTTCTCACTGCTGGGGAGGAGGGTTGGTGGTGTGGGATGGGAAAGATGAGTCATCATATCACCAGTACTGTTATCTTAAAGGGAAAGTTTCCAATGAAGAATGAAACACAAGGGGGGATTGCTATACATTTAGATGTAAATGTATTTATAATATCATGCTTATCTTAAAAAAAAAAAATTCCCACGATCAGAGCAAGTAATCTTTTAGCAGGCATTTTGAGGACAGTTTGGACTTAACCAATAATTCTGCAATGTCTTGAGAACAAGACACCAAAGTAAAAAATACATTGGAACACTGAGAAAAAATAAAGCATTAAGTATGAGAAAACAGGGTCCTTATGAAATTTTTCTTAGTCCAAATATGTGCTCAAGTGTTGGAATGAAGACCCTGAAGATGGAAACTAATAGAACAAAGGTTTGATTTACTGCCATCTAGTGGAAATTTAATTTATATTTAATTATTAGCTACTGACCAAAAGAAAACCAAAAAAATAGTCTAATATTTAAACTCTAGAGAACTCTAGAGTTTATCTACTCCAGTGGTTTTAGCTCCACCGAGCTCTGAGGCTGTCACCAAGATACTTGGGCAATATTTGCACTGCACTTTGAATGAGAGGGTAGACTCTAAGTGTGCACATACCTAATCTAACCAGAAAAGTTGCTGTTTTATCTGTTTTGTGATTTGACCTTCTAAATAGATTTTATTTGAAGAAAGATTTCTACTTCTAAAAAGATTTTTAAGTGTTGAAATGTCATTACATAAATGGTTAAACCAGTAAACCTTGGCCTCCCAATGTCACACGTATGGCTATGACAGCAGCAGTAGAAACGAGATCTTCTGATATCCATTCTGATTCAAATAATCGTTGAGTACCAATAGACTTCAAGTCCATTATTCTTTTCTCAACAACATAAAGGACTTATTTCATTAAAAATAGGTTATTTCCCTGATCTTTGTTTAAAATAATTTGACCCTACTATCTCCCTTGTACCACTAGAAACCTGAGTGGGAATAGAATCTCACAATAAATCAATGGCAATGAGATCATAGCTGTAAATTATAATTATGCTATGTCAAATGGTCATTTAAAGTTAGTCTAAAACTCCTTAGAAATAATAATGAAAAAGTAGTTTGTGAAGGTTATTTCCTCTTCTTTATATTCCTTTAATTTCAGAGGTGAACGAGACATCACAAATCACTTAATAAAACTATCATATTATAGCTTGGACACAGAGAGTTCAAGTTTGCATTAGTTTGAGAGTTTCCCTTAGGTCTCTGGACTTCTCACCCAACAATAGGATGAGTAGTGAGAGATACAAAAGGATTCTCATTATGGGAAGTGGTTGTTATTGTTTTTGTTTGTTTGTTTATGATGGATGAAAGGTGGTCATTTTATCAGTGCTGGGAACAAAGAGCTCACTGAAAGAGATACGAGAAAGAAGGATCACTAATGGAGTAAGTTTCTTGAGCATTTAAGAGATACGTAATCCAGAATGCATGAAGAGAGAAAAGATAGCACTTCCCAAGAGTGAGAAAGGTTTAATTTTAAATTGGTTTATGAAACATATTGCACCAACAGCCTTTACAATGATTACTTAGGTATTTTTTTTAATATGCCTATGGATAATCTAACTAAGATATCCATTTTAGGTGTTTAAGATTTCCATATGTTAATTGTAAAAATATTTGTATCTTCATAATTTCCTGAAATCAGGAAAATATTTAGTAACATAGGTCATTACTATAGCAATGCAGATATGTGTAAGAACTTTCTACTTGATATTTTGAGAACATTCACATTTTTGACAGCTGATCAAATGGTAGCTAAGTTAGCGTCCACATGTGCTTGATATTTTATCAATGACAGCATTATTACTTTGCTATATCTCCATTGATCTTACCACAAAAAATATATATATATATATATATATATTTTTTTTTAATTTGCATATGGGCAGGAGGCACCAGGGATCGAACTCCAGACCTCCAGCACGGCAGGTCGGAGCTCTGCCTGCTGAGCCACAGCAGCCGCCCAACACAAAAAATATTTTTATTAATGACTTGAGGTATTCTTATTTACTTGTGTATTTATCCTATATTTCATATAATTTATAAATTTATAACTCAAAAATCCAGGTTTTTAAAATATCTGTCTTATAAACTCCTTCCTTTATTTTAAATGTAAACTTACATCCCTGGTATAATAACCACATAATATTATGTTTCTTTTAGTGTTTAAAAGCAAGATATAAAATTGCTTATAGAATGAAACTTCAATATTATACAAATATGTACATATTTGTGAGTATAGTTTATGTAACAATGGTACCCTATATAGAATAAGACAACTAGAGATTTTAATATTATTTCATTTATATGCTGAAGTTTTCAAATTCATATCAATGAAAATATTACTTTTATAATCAGAATTATTTTTAAAAATCAAAATTTAATTTAAAATTGCGGTTCTTTTTCTGACTGTGCCATAAACTAACTCTGTGAACTTGGGAACATCACATACCACTGTCCCCCCACTTCTTGCGCACATTTGGAAACTGAGGGAATTATTTAAACCATCTTAAGTCTATTTGAAACTCTAAATGGTTCTGATTTTATGATATCATTATTCTCATTTTAAGTGAGTATACATTAGTATATAAATTGCTGATTATTTCTTTTATGCCCATAATCTAAGTCATTAAAGTTCTAAAATATTTGTGTGATTTATGAAGAGGCAAATAATAAGAAAGGTGCTTCCTCAGAAGAGAAATCATTTGAAAAGCTTCAGGATGCATTTAAAAAGATGAATTGTGTATGTTGGTAGAAAATGACAATAGCCCATCTTTTGCAGTGAGAAAAAAAGAAAGTTTTCAAAACAAATGAGGTAATAAGTTTTCCCATATACGTTTACAGGTTGGTTAGAATGCAGGACAACGTCAAGACTACTAGGAATTTGATTTTCTGAGCTTGTTCTTTACTTACGTAAGACAAAAAAAAAATCATGGGCAACTGGCACAATCAGCTCCAGAAAGCCTTAAGTTGTCAAGTAAGCTACTGATAAGAAAAAAAACGTATGCTATAAGAAGTTATAATATAAAATTAGCCTAAACTATGCAGAGATCTTAGTGAGAACAGGCTATGTTTTTATAAATGAAGCTTTCCTTTTGTCAAGGCAACTTGTAGATAAAAGTAAAATCTCATGTATATAATTTTATTATCCTATAAAGTTCTCTAGAACACAAACTTCATGAGAGCATGGAACTATGTCTACTTGGTTTACTGTTCTATTCTCCAGGGCTAACAGCAGTGATTGGCACATAGCACTCAACTAATATTTGTTGAAAGATTAACATCCTGATCTCCTTCTTGCTATTAGTCTCAGACCAGAGTACTAAAAAAATCTATGCTTAAATGAGAGGGTTTAATACAACAATTACTCATAGAGTACACATGGAAAAAAATAACTATCACTACAGTGACCACATTTTCAAAACCAAAACTCAGGCTGCATGATTTGCCAAGTACAAATATCCTCATAAAGACAACAGATCAGAATCTCTGAAAACACTACTGAAAATGAAAGGGGACACTATCAATAATTGCCCTGGAACCACAGGTATAAACTGAGGCAGCTCATAGGGAAAGCAGACCCATGCTAGGAAGTCTGTATTAGGTGGAAGGATGTTTCCACAGTGGTAAAAATGCAGTTAGTCAATGCTAGACTATTGATTATTCAAAAAGCAAAGTTCAAGTTCATTTCCAGGAGCCTGCACATGCCAAAAAACAAACCAAAAAAAGGTAATAATAATTAAATTAAGTTTGATAAAAATTATAAAGAATCTGGGGCCATCAAAGTTGGGAAGATAAAAACAAAGCTTAACTCCAATGCAGAATGAACAGCTTTTGAGAACGGAAAGGTTATATCAATCCTAATGCACACTGACAATGTCATTTGAGACTATTTCTTATAATGTTTGATAGGATATTACAAATTGTTGCTAAGGTGGACATAGAATATTATTAAAAGGAAATATACTATAATATATTCCAAACAGTATAGGTAATATTCTTACTTTTCTTATATACATGATTCAACCAATAACTACACCTATAAGATAACATAACAAATTTCATTTAATCACCATCCTTATTTTTGACACCATGAAAAAGCATCAAAAAGAACTTGAGGGAATGATAACAAACCTTGATAGAAGAGATGAAATTATAAAGCCATCATAAAATTAGCTAACAGTAGTTCAAATATGATGCTACTTACAGTACATTATTTCTTCTCCCTGATCAAATATACTCCTTACAATCAGTTACATAGCTCTACTCGATCTAAAAATCTGCATACCTTTGAATATTCTGTTTCCTCTGCCTCAATTATAGGAAAACCTTCTGATTCTCTCCAAATTTGTCAGATCCTCAGACAGAGGTGGGGGTGGGGAAATATCTCATTTCAAAATGCATTTTTAGTCTTAGTCATTCCCAGGATAAGAAAACAACCTGATTTCATTAATTTGCCTTTATAACCCCTTGAAATCACTTGTATTGAAAGGGGCTTTGATTAGAAATTTAAATAAAAGAAATCTTGTCATTCTCTATTCAAAAGAAGACATAACACTAGTGGTTGTCTCCTCAGACGCTGGCATTTTATTGAAATCATATTGCTCTCTTTGACATTTAAACACACACTTTACAAGGCCTACATAAGAGACAGAAAACCTCACATCATTCCACAGGTCCTCTCGTTTAACCCATATGATTAGCTTTTTTGGTAGTCATCATACTATCCCCATTTTATGATAAGAAAACTAGGGTCAGTATAGTTATGCAGGTCTTCTGAATAGAATCTATTTTTTTCTTCCTGAACATAATGGAGATGCCTATAGGAAATTCTCTGTATAATAAGTCTCTGATTCATAAGCATTAGATGCTTGGACTCTGGGTAGATTCTGTACAGGCCAATGATTCCTGACCTAGCTTCTGGTCATCACAGGGTATGAAATCTTAGTTCTACGTGAAACTCCAAAAAAGTCAAAATAATTGGTCTTATCATTTTCATACATGTCTTAGGAAATGTGTTTATTCTGACAGATCCAACCAGTAAGGGATGAGAAAGTAGAATCAGTGACTTAAGTATTGTTAATTGCCTGTAATTGTAAAATTACAGCAATAGCATTAAAAGATTATACAGTCTTTTGTAACAACATTTTTAATGATGCCAACATTTGATGTGTTAAAACTGATCATTATAATCTAACAATGGTTTGATAAACTGCACAAATAAAAGAAAAAGCTGACTGTAGAGGTAATGTAGAAGTAGTGAACAAAAGTATTTATCCAGGCAAGAACACATCTCTGTTATAGCAGTGAACTATAGTTCACTGTATTGATATTTATTTACATACACATATACACATTCCCTCACCATATTGTGCTTTTTGAAAAATAGAGTCCCTGGTGTCATGCCTCTTTATGCCACCATAAAGTGCAAAAGTGCAGAGTCCCTCTTCCTGGCCAATGCACTCCACTAACCCCCTCCAAAAGCGCACAGAATCCTCATGAAGTAGGCACTATTGTGCAGATGAGGAAACTGAGGCATGGAGAAATTACATAACCTGATGAGGTCATGAATCAAGTAAGTAATGGAGCCTGGATTGAAAGCCAGGCAGTTTGCCTGGAGATCTGTGCTCCTAATTGCTTCTGTACTGCCCCCAATGAATCAAGTGATCATTAAGTAGTAATGGACACAGTTTTCATTATTAACTCTGACTTCCATTGCATAGAAATAAAAATTCTGAAAATAAATACCTTAAATACTGTAATTTAAGTTTAGTTTCTCAGCAGGTTCAGAAAGCAATGAGAAAGATTACGATCTTGAGCTTGATTCTTATCCACAAAGTGGACATTTTCGATAAAATAAAAGTAGTAGTGACCTTAAGAGAAAGAAAAAATATTGAACTCTATAGGGAAGGACAAATGCATGACATAGGCTAAATCACTTTGAAAATTGCCAATGAGGCCTTTAGACCATATCAATGGGTGTAGTGTCTACAGCACACAGAGGTGATTCTCCTGCTTTATCTGCATTCATTAGACCTTCCTCAGAGCACTATCTTGAGTTCTAGATGTCAGGATTATAGAAGAACCATAGATAAAGCAGAGTAAACTTACATGGTAGTTATAGATTTCAAAACTATTGCTTTTCTTGAATTTTTAAGGAGATAAGACCATACAGTACACAACAGGACTAAACATTTAATTATACACTTATGTATATGTTTATGTAATGTATACATATATATAGTGTGTATATATATATATAATATATATATAGTATTTCCATAGTCAACATCAATAGCAAAAACACAGTTTCTGGTAGACAGTAAGTATATGGTGTGTTTCAGAAAGAAGTACTAAAAAAGAAAAAAAAGGAGCAAGAAACTAGGCAATGATGTATCAGGAAAGGGAGAAACTAGCCATGTTTCTGCTTTCTCCTTTGCTCCTCAAAATTAAATTGACTCTCTTAAATTCAACAATCTGTTTATGATGCTCTTTAATTCTGCCCACTGAAGAAAATCTAGCATCAGGCGTAAGATGCATTAATATGTAATCAGTAACTGTAAAATTCTTCTTTTTCAGCATTCCATGGATTGCAATGGGTTGTAGACATAAGATATGTAACCAGGACTGGAAAAGCAGAGAAAATCTTGAAGAATCAAGAACATTTTAAACGTCTGAATACACAGAATTTCACTGAGACTGTTCAGTGACATTCTGCAATTGCCAAATTAATATATGGTACATTTTCTCATAATCTAGGTGACATATTTAACATGTAGATACATAGAAGAAAAAGGAAATATAAACATTTAGTCTAATGATAGTTTTAAGTAATTCACGCTTACAACAACATTTTAATTATATCATGGCCTTACATTCATCTAGGACATCACTGTTATGAAATTGCTTTTGTATACATTACCTTAAGTGATCTGATCAGTTGAATAAATTCTAAACTATGAGGAAAAATATTAGCCTGGACATTATAGCTAGGCCAATGGCTTTCAAATAGAGGTATAAAATACTAAGGTAGACATGTATGTACACATCTAAAATAATGAACCAAATAAATTATTTACACACGTAAAACAAAAATATTCTGTTCCTACAAGCAAACTATAAAATCACACATGGTGATTATTCAATTTAGAATGAGAATGAGGGCTGTCAAGTCAAAACCCTTTGTTTGAATCCCAGTTTGGCTGCATATTAGTCATGTGACATAGATGATTTGCTGAACCTATCTAAAGCTCCATTTTCCCACCTGTAAAATGAGAATAATAATACCTTATCACAAAAGACTGACTTGAGAATTAAATGAAATACCTTTATAGTGCATAGTACAACATATGGCATCTTCAGTTAATATTAGACATTAATTCATATCCTTTTATTCCTCTTCATGTCTCAGCAACCAATAATAGAGCAAAGCCATTGCTCACTAACAATAAGATATGCTATCACCATTATGAAAATACTCATTAAACACTGAAATGTTCTCGATATCTCTCTTGATATTGAGCATGTTTTAGGGGCTAAGTAGAAGAGGATGCTGGAATATCCTAAAACTTAGTAAAAGTTTTAGGCCAGTTCCATCTATTCTTTTGCCATCTCACAAATAATCCCACAACCAACAGTTTTGTTGTACAAGCACAGACCCAACATTTACCACTATTTCTTAATCAGGGGTTAATTTTGGAATTAGAATCATGATTATGATATAAAAAAGTACCAATATAAAGGGGAATATTTCATTACTCTTATCTGATTTATTACTACTTTAATAAGCTTAGAAAAGTCAACAATATTATTCTGATGGAAATGGCTTTCAGTACCGTGTATCAAACTATGATGTAAAATTATACTTTTCTTCATTTAAGACATTTTCCATTTACTCAGTCACTTTCTGAGTTACCAAGTATAATTTTCTGAACAGAAGGAGCTAGATTGACTTTTACTATTTTTATTAGTTTTGAGAAACATTAGCTTCCCTAAGTGGACACTTCATCTCCTATATTTTAGGTTCAGTATTTTATTTTTAGACAATGGGCTAGAAGGAAGTATATCACATTGAGATAACTAGGCACTTCAGCAGAAAAAAGGTTAAGAATAGCAGTAAAATTCATTGGTTAAAAAAAACAAATGCGAACTGGGCCCACCCAAATCTATTTAACCAATCCTGTGATTTTAAGATACTATATCCATTTTAATTGATATGTGTGAAAGCTACTGCAAAGTGAACCTGGGTATTGCATTTCTAATTTTTCTCCACTGACACCAAAATTATTTTAAAAGAAACTATTATCAATAATGTTATAATAGATGCCAATTTTATTACTGTAGAACACTGAAAAAAACATAAGCTCCAGCCTTTTTTATTTTAACCTATAAAATGGGAATCCTACATACTCACAAAGTTGTTTTGTGGATTACATAAGGACAAACTAGTAAATGTAATCTACGTTAGCACTATACGAATATATATAATCCTATCTGGCAGATTTTAGAAGTGAAGATCATTTGGTGGCATGAAAACAATATTGAACCAGTCTTTCTAAATTCTGTATAGCAGTCTCAACTGTCCCAGGGACTTGAAAGGTAAGCTTGAGCAAGATATTTTTCTTCTCTAAGGTTTTACAAAATAAGTGTTTTAAACTAGAGTATTTCTGGCTCTATTTCTCTTTTCACAGATTTAAAAAGTAAAGTTATTATTCCCTTCTCATAACATGTACTGGACAGTTTGAAATAGAACTTTTAAAATCTAAAAACAACTTGCAAACATATTAACACGATATCACTGCTTACAAATAAATGAATTTCCACTTAGCATTCATAACAGTAGCCAAAAGTATAAACTTAAATAGACGAGTAACATAAAATGACCTACATTTTGGTATTATGTTATCAGATTATTTCAAAAACATCTAAAAATATGCTCTTAAAAGATTATTACATAGTTTATAGCTTAAAAATTAATTTCTCAATTATAACACCAATATAAGCCTCAGGATTCCAGATTTCCCGATTTGTTATGCTTTGTAGAGCATTTCAACATTCAACATTAATTTCTTACCTCTTCCAAGTAATTAATTCTTCCATATCATTAAAAGTAGGACTGGATACTGTAATTTGCTAATCATGGGCTGCTCTGCAATTAATCTACATCAAGTTCATTTATTTTTAAGTTTCTAAAACACCAAAGGTAGTCAGTTTAATTCCACGTTTGAAAAATGAAAGGATTTACAATTCCGTACAACTGGTCATTTAAAAAAAAATAACAATGCACCAACTATTTACTCTGAGTTTCATTATGAAGGACCAGTGAAATGCATGCCATCAATAGGGTGAAGCTGACATCAACTGGTACACAGTGGTAATAGTTGACGACAACAAAAGTAATCCCTGGAATTTGCGTGACTCTGCAATTTACAGTGAACTTTTAACCCATTAAGACACTGATTTAAAATTTAGGAGCATAATTTGTTATTCTTAGGCGGTGGGGGGAGGGCATGATGAACTCAGTGTCTTCTCTGCCCCCAAGGGGCTTTCAGTCTAGTGGCAAAAATATTCACACATGTGGCTGGTGTAACGGTGAATGGCACATAAACAACTATAGAGGTATAAAGAGAATTATAGAGAAGTGAGAGATTCTGGCCACAGTGATTTAAAAAGATTTCACAAAAGAGGAAACATTTTAACCTCGGCCACGAAGCAAGGAAGGAATTCAACTGTTAAAAATGGGAGGGTACTCCACACAAAGAGAATGTGCAGTGAACTTAATTTTCGCAGATAAGGAAAAGCTGAGAGCAATTAAATGATCTGCTCAAGGTCATAACAAGAGAAAGGCTCAGACTCGAATTTATAATTCCTGGGTCAGTATGGTGCCTGCTATACCCCATGGCTTCCTCCCCACCGAGGCGAGACAAGGTTCTGCTTTCACAACCATCTCCGCCCTCCATTTATCACTCCATTGTGCCACACCCTTTCCAGGACCTTGGTAGGATGTCCAGAGAAACACACAAGGCAGCCGTCTCTCTGCAAAACCCATTATGTTTCAGCTGGTGTCTAAAAATCAAATGGACACATCGAGGTGTGTTTTTGGCCCCCTTACCTCACCATGCTCCCTCATTTCAAAGGGATGGGAATTTGCGCTTTCACCACATGGCATGCTCAATAAAATTTTGATGCATTCCTTTAAACCTTCCATTTTCTCTACTTCAGTTTTGTCAAGTGTTCCCAATTCCAAGAAATAGTAATTCATATGTGGGGGAGGTTGCAGATTTTTGGCTCAGGAGGTTGTGCAGATGTTATTCCTTAAGGACAGCGATCGTGATTGCCTATGTGAGTAATGGCTGTGAGTCGGCAAGGAGCCAAAAGTTCTCTTATAGCAGAATGTATAAACCATTCTCCTACTGAAAGAAGGCCCCAGTAGGATAATATATTATTACACATGATTCAAATTACAGGATCTGCAGCAGGGGAGCTCGTGGCTGATTCAGGACAGTCGCACTCTGAATACTGATGACGGGGTGATGGAATGCTTCATGAATTAAAAGGGCCTTGGTTTAGCGTCTAAATCCTTCGTAGGCTTTAAAAAGTGACTGTGCCTATCATTGTCCTCTTTAAGCTTCTTAAACGAATCATGCATTCTTATGAAACCCTTGTCGATGTTTTTAAAACTCCATGTCCTTGAATAATTAGACTGAAAACATTTTTTTCAAAAAAGATATTGAAAACTTTACCTTCTCTGACAGAAAACTATAACCCTTTCATGCCAATATGCAAAAAAGATATGGCTCAAGAGAAAAAAATCATATTTAAGTCTGATCCAGTTGCGTTCTTTGGGATTCTATAACATAACCTGAAATCTTCACATGCCCCATGTTCCAGGCTCTTTTAAGTTAAAATGACTTTATCCCTGACAAACTAAATATGAACGTGGAACACAAAATTGAGTTTCCAAAGATCTTCTGCTGGTAAATGAGCTCACTCACGAACATTATTTCATTTGGTCTACTTTAGTTATATAACAATAGAACAAATTTGCTAAAGATATGACATTAGGAATGGAGAACAAATATTTGCATACGAAAAATTAAGCAAATGTTAACTATCATACATTCTGTAAAACAAAACTACTTCATTATGATATATTCTGAAATAATATGTAAGCTGGTCCCTTAACCTCTTTTCAAGCTGGCTCTTGTATTCAGTTTTTTTTTTTTTTTAGCAAATGGATGCAAATCAGGTGCATTGTGCTGAGATGGGAAGGGGGAGATTTGTCCAAAAATGACCTCAGTTCTATTCATTAGTAAGATGACATGTTGGCTGAGAGCAGTGAAGAATAAAATATAACAAGAGTGAACTTTCCTCTGTTGTGACAAATACACATAAGAGCTTTTTGGATAAAGCACTGTATGTAAAATGGCCACTGCAGCATAAAATCTGGAAACATTAGGAAGCAGTAAGACACAGATTGCTATGGAAAATGGCAAATTCCATGGCATTGCACCCTTTATTCCCTACTACCTGGTACAATTCTGAACCATGACTTGGAGAAAGCATGCTATTCTTAAGGGATAAAAATATACAAATGATAAATTTTGTTCTATGTTGTTTTTCAGAAAGAAAAGATAATTTTGCAAGGTCAAAACAAAATAGAATTGTACCCAGAATCACTTTCAATGACGGCAGACACCAATGGGGGGGTGGGGGTGGCAGAGGAGGCAAAAGCTATCAGTGAAAATGTAGCCAGATTTTTGCATAGCGGTTTAAATTATGCCGGCAGAATAATTAATGGAAGGACCTAATATGGGGAGGATGGGGAGGGGGGAGGTAACAGGAAAAGGGGGAGGCTATGTTAAACAAAGTTCATTACTGCATGATGTAAATGAGTTTCTCACCAGTGATGTCACTGATTGGCTGAGCTGCAGAGCTGGCTTCGAGCATGGCCGGATTGGCTGCTAGCTCTTCTGGTGCCTGCCTGCTTGGGCAGCGGTTGAACCAGATACTTTCTGTCTCTCTTGTTGTTGTTTGAAGCAAATCTTGTTCAGCCCAGCTGTGTCTCCATAGTAGTGGCACCCTAAGACAGTCTCCCTCCTGCTTCCCACAGCTCGTCTGTGAGGCGGTCGCTGCTGTGAAATACCAGCCCTTGGCACCAAGCCCAGACTGCGTTCTCAGATCCATCTATAACACACACATACAAAAAGAATAATAAAAAAAAATAATAATAAAAAACAGTTCTTTCATCTGAATTGCATCCTAAGGAGGATTAAGAAATCTTCGATTGCTACTGATTTGTGTTCTTTCAATTTGATGGCTAAAATATTTTTTGAAATACAGTATCTTCTCATCTGCAGTATAAGACTGTTGGCTAAAAATGGTTTAAAATATGGGGGGGCGGGAATCCCCCCCATGTTTACCTTGATTACAGAAAAATAATTCTTCGTTTTCCTCCTAAGCACCACAACTGCTTATTTTAGTCCTCTATCAGAATTTTAAACCCTCACCAGATTTCTAATTATATCCGAGTCATTATTTTTAGGTAACGACAAGGGATCTTAATTAGCATTCTTTTTTAGCTATGCGAAATTAGACAGGGCATGAAACACAAACGATCTATGGAGAGGAAGAGAGATAAAGAAAAAAAAATTCTGTGCAGCTTTTACAGTTGAGCTGACACCCCTCCTTCCCCGCTCGCCTTTCCACCCCCCACCTTGCAAAAAAGAATGCAGTCATATGAACTTTACCAGACAATGGAGTACCTACAGGCTCTCCCCTAGACAAGTCCTTTATAACCAGCCAGTGCTATGTGCTGCAGACAGTGGCCAATCGGCAGGCTCCTTTCTGCAGCAGGGACACAATAGGTGAATTGGCCACACTGTCCTCCTAGCCCATGACAGCAGCTCAGGTTCATTTGTTGTACACGGGAAGGCATATATGTCTTTAATATTCACTGTGAAATTATCAGAGAGGCTGCCTTTATTTCACCATAATTACTTCAACCTAATTATGGCGCATGAACTGCAGTAGCACTGTTTGCACGGAGTGGCGCACGGGCATGTATGCCGTACAAATATGCACGAACACGCTTATTTCGATAATAAAATCCACCAGTTCTTTCCTTCCCAGAGCTTATTGCTTCCTCCAGAATACTTCAGGAGATAAAGTCACATTTCTTCCTTGAGAAGAAACGTGTATATACACACACACACACACATACACACTGTGTGTGTGTGGTATGTATGTATAGTTTAAACATTGTTTTACTTATTTATTGGGGTACTAGTCAGCAGATAAAAGGTTATTAAGAACCTAAGGAATTTCCCCCTTGTCACTAGGCATCAGAGTGAAGTAATAAGTGAATCTGCATGCATCACCATACCCATGCATAGATGACAATTTATTAGGAGCCCAGCTATCATGTGCATCTGCATATGCTTCATTTATATATTTCCACATTATATAATTATACTATCTCTTGCAACTCTGATTCAAAATACTTAAGAAATTAAATCTTTGCTTTTCATATATTAATTGTCAATGTCTGTAGTGGGAACCACCCATCTATTTTTTTTTATTTTATGCATGCTGTATTTACATATTCATGAATATAATGGATGTTATGATTGCTGATTCTGCAGCAGGAGATGAAAAAGCATGCTTGTCCAGCATACAGAGTATATTAATTTCTATGGGATAGAATGGCAGCATATGATGACAAGAAAGAAAAGATGTTTGTGGGATTCATTTCGAGCTACCTCAATACATAATAAAGGACCTGGGTAGACAACCTAACAAACAACTTATAAGTATAATGAACTTGGAAAGTAAAGTAAATTTGCATTGTTCATGGCCCTTTAGCAACACTATAAAGAAATAAGCATTTTGAAATGGAGACCTCAGTTTCAGGTCATTGTTGGTAAAATTGTATTTTGTTTTAAGGGTACTTAAAATAGCATCAAAATGGGATGAATTTATCAGCTCTTACTGCCCACTGTTTCATAATTTACAAATTTCTTGTTCAAAATCAGAATGTTGATCTTGGAGCATTGATTATTTCTTAAGACAGAATTTCACCAATTAAATATTCCTACCTAAATTCATTGATGCATTTTGATTTTTAGCTCATGATTCTCAAACAGGAATGGAATTCATCATTGGGAGTGACAGTAAATCATCTCTATACTGAAGATCTACATGTATATGACATATAATAAACCCAAGCCAGAGAGAAACAGTTCCAACAATGTTTCTCATTAATTTATATTTTACATTCCTCCTTCTTATTAATATTTGCAAGATTCCTGCCATAAAATTTA
>PVIY010049044.1:0-16953 GCA_004026745.1 Myrmecophaga tridactyla | reverse complement strand
ATGTGGGTGGGTAGGTGGGGTGGCTGGCATTTGGGTGCACGGTGCCCTGGCGTAGATGCGCAGGTGTGGGTGTGGGTATGGGTTGGAACAGATGTACATGTGTGTGCAGGGTAGGGGCTGTGTAGCACAGATACACACAGGAGCACCTGCTAGGAGTAGGAGCAGAGAGCTTGTGCCAGGAGTGTGGAGCAAGTGTGCATGTTTGTGGGGCAAGGGGGTGGGGCGCAGGGGTCAAGAAGCCAGTGCATGAATGCGTGGATGTCTGGCTATTGGGAGAATGTGGCTGTGCAGGTGTGTGGGTCTGGGGGGCAAGGCCCTGGTGTGTGCTGGTTTAGGGGGTGGGGCCCTTATGTGTACGTGCACAGAGCTCTGTGGCAGTGGGCCGGGTTTGCCCCTGCAGGTGTGTCCTGGATGCGCAGGCCAGCACTTGCCCAGAGCTGGGGGCATGACTGGGGGTCTTGCACGTGCATGGATTTGGGAAGGCTAAAAACTGTTGTACACATGTGCAGAGCTCGGGGGGTGGGGTGGGCAGGGTGGGGTTGTGCAACTGTATGGCTGGGGGCGGATGTAGTCTGGGTATGGAGGAGGTGAGCACCCACAGCTTTTATGTACCTGTGACTGCCTGCAGGGGGCAGGAAGGGGAAGGTGGGTCTTGGGAGGGGCAGGGTGAGACTTTTCTTTTGCAGGTGATACAAGTTGGGCTGGTGCAGGCATGTATGTGCTTGGGGTGGGCGGGTGTGGTGGGTATGAGCTGGGGTAGTGGTGGTGGGGTACTTGGAGCATGGGGGTGGGGGCAGGGGCGGGTGACAGGGTTCAGGTGCATATGGTGTGGGGTGAATCACGGGTCATTGGGCTGTGCTGCGATGATAACAAGTTCAAGAAATGCAGCTTGGTTTACTTCCTAGCCCCATCTCCCCATCCATGCACTCCTGAGGGTTCTAGGCTTTTGTTTCGAAAGGGGCATGTTAGGCTGCTTGCACTGGCTGGGCAATCTCCGATTCTATGCAACCAGGGCTTCCCTATGTGGTCACTTACACATTGGAATTGCTTTCTCACACCCTGAAATTGCCGTCTCAGTTGCCTCCTTGTCCCTTCTCTAGCTGTTCCTTGGAGCAGGGGTGAACTCGACCTATCCTATTCTGCCATCTTCCCGGCACTCCCTTAATTAGAATTTAATTAATCTAAAATAAATGTGGGATTTGAAAATACTTAGAACCTGAATACTATTTATATCCAAAACTAATACTTTTTAAGTTGAGTACTTATTTTTTTTTGGTTGGAATTAAGTATATATCTTTTAATGGAATCTAAAAAGTAAAAAAGTGTGTGTTTATTTTGTTGTTTACTTGATATTTTGTTGAATTATTAATGTAAACCATAACCAGCACTACTTTTCCTTTCTTAAGTACAGTAACATTAAAATTATCTGGAACCCTCATAGGATGAGTCATTCTGAATTGAGAGGTTCCTGTATAAGGTGAGTTGGATCTAGTAATATGGGAAAAAAATAATTAAATTTTGTATGGAACTATTTCTAGAATAAATTGATTTTTTTCTTTTGTATATATACTGACTAGCATTAACATTTAGCAATTGTTTAGAGGAAATGGTGGCAAGATTATTCTGGTTTCTCATTGTCAATGCCGCTAATTGGCCTTGGCAATAACAGAGTCACAGCTTCAGGCTTATTGCAGGGATGGTGATCTGTTTTAAGAGAGGTTATGTAGTTTAGTAATTAGCAGCATGGCCTTTGGGTCAGACTTGGTTTCAGATTCCATCTCTTCCTTGTACTAGCTATAGGGTTTTTGGCAAATCACTAAATGCAACTAAACTTCATTTTCTTTATTTG
Organism: Myrmecophaga tridactyla; assembly: GCA_004026745.1. Classification (NCBI taxonomy): domain Eukaryota; kingdom Metazoa; phylum Chordata; class Mammalia; order Pilosa; family Myrmecophagidae; genus Myrmecophaga; species Myrmecophaga tridactyla. Next base: position 15,104 of record PVIY010049044.1, on the reverse strand, counting down.
CAAAGTAGGGAATTATAGTAATAATACTTCTTTGAATGTGAGGATCACATTTGTTAACACATGATTAACACATGAAAATCACTTAGTATAGCACATAGCTCTTAGAAAGCTCAGCAAGTATAAGCTGTTAATGTTATCAGTATTTTCCATTGTTGAGGTATCTGAACTCCTATTATTACCTAAACTTGGACTGCCCGTTTAGAACTTCTTTGTCTTCTATTCCCTCCTGTTTCCTTATTTACTTTAGTTTGCATTAAAGAATTGCAAGAAAATCTTTTGACTTACATTCTGGTTGAGGAAGTTGTTTCTTTTATCTCAGTGTCAGCTTGGGGAAGGGGAGAACCTCTGAGGTCATGGTTTAAGTAAGTGTTCAAAGTGCTGGTGGGAAAATATATTCTGAGCGTGAAAGAAAACATTAAGACAAACACGCTCCTTGCATACTTAAGTTAGAAGGTTTTTGCATTGGGTTACAAAATTTCCTACAGTAAGGGGAATGGGATAAAATAGAATATGTGTATATTTTGTTCGTACTGGTCTGTTTCTCTCAAAAAGAGAAGAATCTATTCACTTCCTATGTGGAGGTGCAATTGGAATATTTATCATTTCTCCTAGGAAAGTGAATTTAATTTGCTTTTGACCTTTAAGTATGCAGAACTCTAACCTTTAATTCTGTATTGTATGTGGTAGCAACTGATTTTTGTTGTTAATGACATATCAGTCTATTGTTATTATAGAAAGTGAGATTACCTCTGGTTCACTTCTCTGCTACTTATTTGTGATGGAGTTGAGTGGTGATGGGATTGTGGCAGCTATCAGTCACAGAGTGTGCTTTATGCCTTCATGGCATCATGACTTCTCTACCTTCCTTCTTCTTTGTTCCATGTTGTGGCTATTAGTAGCCACCATAATTCTCTTGGCAGATACTGGAGAAAACTGAGTGATCTTTTCTTCCAGTTACCATGTCCTATTTCTGCCCTAGCAGAAAACTCTGTGTGCACTGAGAAGAGACGACTCTTTAACTAGGTTATTCTGCCTTCCAGCAGGAATATTAATGATAATAGCTCACATTTATTGAGCAATTACTGTGTGATGTCACTGTCCTAATTATGTTCCATACTAATTTAATCCTTAACAACTATGTAAGGCTTATGTTTAATAAATGAAGGACTAAAGCTCAGAGAAATTTAGAAACTTAATCCATGTCCATATAGTAAATGGCCCAGCTGCGGCTGGATTCCAGGTCAAACAGACTCCATTTAAAAAAAAAATTTTAAAAATTCTTCTTAACTGGTATTATGAAGAATTTCTAAGATATATGAAGCTATATAGATTATATATCACAAATATTTAGTAGGTGTTAATATATTCCATATTTGCTTCATTCAATTTTTTTCTTAATTGTGATATATAGCATATATACAAAAAAGCAATAAATTTCAAAGTACATTGTAACAAGTAGTTATAGGACAGATGTCAAAGTTTGAGATGGATTACAGTTCCATGATTTTAGGTTTTTCCTTTTAGCTGCTCCGAGACAATGGAGACTAAAAGAAATATCAATACAATGATTGAACAGTCATACTCATTTGTTAAATCCTATCTTCTCAGTTATGACTCCTCCTTCTCCTTTGAGCTTTTCCCCAGTCTTTAGGGGTGTTTGGGCTATGTCCATTCAAACTTTTTCAAGGTAGAAAGTGCTGTTGATAATATGAGATATGGGATGGAATTAGTTGATGTTCCTGGAGAGGCTGGCCCCTCTGGATTTCAGGATTTATCTGGCCCAGGAAGTCATCTGGAGGTTGTGGGTGTCTGGAACGTAATCATAGTGGATGAAACTTTTGTAGAGTCTCAGAACCCTAGTTATTCTTTAGGGGTGACAGGAATAGTTTTGGTTAGGGTTTGGCAAACCCTGGTAACTAGCAATACCTAGCTGAAGCTTTCATATCCTTCACAATAGCCTCTTGACTCCATTCGAACTCTCCCAGCCACTGATGCCTTATTTTTTTTTACATTTCTTTTCCCCTTGCTGGTTAGGAAGACATTGTTGATCCCACAGTGCCAGGGCCAATGCTCATCCCTGGGAGTCAGGTCCCACGTTGCCAGGGACACAAAAGGCATCATTTTACTTTCAGACATCATGACTAATTCTGATTTTCCAAAAACGAACTGTAGGTTTATTCCTACAGTTAGGTCTGTTGTAATATGGCTTCTTGTTGCCCAGGTTCAGTCACCCTGTAGGATCCATCACACCCATATTTTTCTAAAGGCCATATATAGTATAGTTTGTGCCATATTTCATTCCAAAATTATTTTAACAAAGGAATTCCATTGCGTATGTTTATTGTTAAAGCTGTCTTAACCTTTCACTAATGGAATCTCTTTATAATACCTTTTAAAATAATTTTCTTTTTCATAGAGGAAGCAATTTAAAGATAAGACATGAGTAATCATTTTCATTTTATCTTAAAGCTTTTAATGGTTCTGCCATTTCTATAGTAACTCTGATCTCCTAATTATGTGTGAAAATTGGGTTCTTTATGAACATTTCTTATATATGTTTCTTTTGAATAATTATATTATAGCTAAACAATTCCCCCCTTCCCAAGTGATTTTTAGTTTTTGTTTTCTTGCATTTGCTTTCCAAAACTTAGTTGTAATAATTTGAGTATGTGGTCATGCTGGCTCTACTGTAAGTGAAGGTAGGCTCTAGCCTTAGGCAAGCACAAGAGAGCTAGACCCTTTGTATCTTGTTGCATGTTGTGTGAAATTAATGCCTGATGACACAGCCTGCATGGTCAGCCAGAATAAGAGGCTTGGCTTAGGGCCAACCTGATATTGCAGAGATCTCGATGTCAGCTCTGATTTCAGTTAGGTCTTTGCAGAAATTTTTGCAGTTAGGGCTATTCTTTTGACAGCTAAATCTTTCCATGTATGCATTTATCAAATCTACATACTTAAGTTTTAGTTGGTATATGATTCAATTAAAGGGAAATAAATGCATCCATTTATATCACTACTATAGTCAATAAGTTTAAAATATATAATTATATCAGAGACCAAAATGAAAGAAAAGTTATACCTATACCTGTTCCTTCTTTCCTTTTTCTTTCCCTTTCTCCTTTCCCTTCGTCCATGTCCACTCTCTCTCCTCCTCAACCCTTTCTTCTTGGAATGTTTTTTTTTATTCATTTATCAAATATTTTTGTTTGTCATCTAGCCAAGGCTCTCTTGGACAAATGAAAGAAGCCATAATCATGTCCACACACTCATTCATCTCTGGCCAAACTATTCTAAATGCCTATTTTCTCAGTATCTTTATTCGTGTAGTTCCTCTGCTTAAATCACCTTGTCTCTCCATCCTCTCCTTAAGCTTTCTGCTTCCTTATTCCAAATATTGACCTCCCATTCAAGGCCTGAAACAACATTGTTGGGGGATTTGGCATTTAGATGAAGTATGAGAAACTTCTATCACAGAAACCAGATAGCATTCTTTTAGTTGCCAACTTGTTTAGTCACAAACCATTTGACATATTGGTCATAACCTGGACTTTTCATTATGAAGCCAGTTCTGTTTGTCAAGTGAGGATTAGAAAGCAAAAATGTTGAAGAATGCTGCATATGGGAGATGAGGTGGCTCAATCGGTGTTTGAACTCAAAAGAGTTCTTTTCTAGGGTTGATGTTGGGGACTATATTTAACAATAGGACATGATTTTTGAACTCCAGGCAAGCTCCTTCTGATATTATCTAGTGCAGTATTGGACTTATTGTGTATATGAAATATACACTAGTGAAATTCTGTAATATAAATATAATTAAGAATGCCTTGAGGAGTCAGAGAAGAGAAATTAATTCCACTTGAAGTATGTGGGGTAAGTTATATGGAAAACATGACATAATATTTCAGTAGGCAGAACCAGAGCAAGGTAGTTTGTTACAAAACTTGGTACAGTGTATGAGCAAAGGTATCAATACAGGGTATGTTCAGAGTTTCTCAGTGTTGAGTTGTTAATGGATAGAAACATAGAAGGAAGAATAATGGAAAACAGAACAAAGAGTTGGGACAAAAAAGGAAAAAAAGGGTACAAATTAGATTTTATGTTTTAGTCAATGAAAGCTTTTAAAAAAGGGAATGGTCTGCTCAGAGTTGTGCCTTTGCAAAATAATTTGGAAAGCGCTGAGAAGAATGGAGCAAAGCCAGTAATGACCTAATTTAATCTAAATAGGGAACTGAAGACAAGTGAAAGATATGGAAGTGTGGATCTTGATTGGACAATGTATCAAATTCCCTACCTCCTCAAAGCATGGCCTGCTTTATGGACTTTCTCCATAAAGTGCCCTAAATTCTACTTATCTCTCCTTTTCACTCTCCTCTTTCCAAAATAACAAAATCAAAATAAACAACTTTTATATTTTCTATGCGGTGTTTTTTGCTAGAAGTGTGTAGTAGGTTAGTGGCAGACATAAACAAGCAAATAAGTTTTCAGTGTAGATTGCAGAGTTGAAATATCATTTGTTTGCTGATTTTAACTTTAGATGGATACTATATAAACTACTTCTTTCATTTCATTGACATGAAAGCTTTTGAAACTTTGTTCCTTGCTTCTCTTTGGAGCTACCTGGAGGTAGCTCTCTTCATTTTGTATGAGGGAAATAGGGTCCACATTTTTAAAAGTTTCACCAATAACCATGATATAAATAATTTAATGTAGTAAGGTATTACATAGTTTCATAAAAACATATTTAGTATTTACCTACTTTTTAAACTAGAGATGTTTTAGTATTTACCTAATTTTTAAAATTAGAGATGTTATAGGTTTACAGAAAAAGTCACAGAGTACAGAGTTCCCATATTAGACCACTGTCTATCACCTGCCAGTTTTCTCTTTTACTGAACACTTTGCAGAAATGTAGTTTCTTTGTTACAACACTGAACAAAGATGATACAATATTATTATAATTATATTAACTGCATTTGATAGTTTACATTAGGGTTTTCTGGTTGGGCTGTGTAGTTCTGTGATTTTTTTGTGTTTAATATTTTATTCTAATAACATATACACATCCTAAAGTTCCTCCTTTCATTCAAATATATGATCTAGTGTTGTTACTTACATTCACAATATTGTGCTACCATCACTAGCATCTATTACCGAAACTTTTCCGAGGATGGATCCTTTTAAAGTGTAGAAAGGAATTTTTAGTAGTTATATATAGAACTTTATTCTTTCATTATGGTTTGGATTTTTGCATCTAGCACCTGAGTCTTTGGCTGATTAGCTTTAAAAAAAAGAAACCATGAAAAAGACAATTCTGTAGGACACTTAACCTCTATACACACCATGGTGTTTCCTTTAAGAAATGGACTCTGTGGTGTGCATACAAAGATTTTCTCACCTCAGGCTGAGAAACAATTCTGGATGGATTTTCATCCTAGAAGGCCATCACATCACCTGTCTGGCCAACTTGTGGGGCGAATCGAATCTTTCCCATCTTAACATACCCTCCTCCTTCCCACACACATATGGCATTCTCTCATTTCACTGCCACAACAACAACGGTGATCCTCATCATATGATGAGGAAGAAACTTTGTACCATATTGGAGTATTAATATCTTACTGTCAGGATTTCTGGTTCTGTAGTGGAGTTCTGGATGCAAGATTGTCTTCTTTAGACTGCTTTTAAGGCCAATATTGTTCTCTTGGCTTGAGGCATTTTCTATAGATATGGACATGTTTCACCATATCTTTTACAGAGAATGTATTCAGCAAGGATAGTAATAAGTCAAACAATTTGGTTTTACTTTTTATTACCTCTGATAAAAATTACTCATGATGCGGAGTCTGACAGGATATAACTATCAGCTTATTCTGAGTTCCAAAGTCAGTATTACAGCCATGCCACGAAGAACACTAGGTTCTCAGATCCAACATAATGTTGCCAAATTAGACTAATATTGTAAAGTGAAGAACTTTTTTTTAGTATATGAAATGGTAAATACTATCAGGCTTTCAAAAACATGGCTATCCTTGTCATTTGTAATAGGAAAAGCAGAAATGCTATTTTTATAAATTTCACATTGACTGTGTTTGCTTAGTTTTTATCATTACCTGACTTCAGTACACTGGATTTGCCAGTCTATAGTGCAAGCTTTCTAATAAGCAAAGATTATGCATAGTAAATACTTGTTGAATATTGGTTAAAAGGATATATATTTTATTTTCTCTGAGGGCATGGGCCTGGCCATATTTATTATTCTTGTATCTTCAAGAATATCTACTTGCACATAGTAGGCATACCATAAATAAATATTTGAGAGTTAATTGTCTTTGTTGTAAAAAACAAATATTTGATGCTTTGCTCGAACAGAGTTTCAGTTCGAGCCCTGGGTGTTCTTAAGAGTCATCAGAGAGATGTTGGTTGAGGTTTAGCAAACCATGGCAATTAATACTAACTGAAGCGTGTGTAAGAGTAGACTCCAGAATAGTCTCTTGATTCTATTTGATCTCTCTTGGCCACTGATGCCTTATTATATTACACTTCTTCCCCCATTTTGGTCTGGAAGTTGTTGTTGATTCCATTTGCTAGCCAGTTATTTTGTTTGAACTTTTTTATTGTGTAGTATAACATATATACAAAGCAAAGACATAAAAAAGCAATGTTTTCAAAGCACTCTTTGACAAATAGTGACAGGACATATCCAACAGTTTGTCATGGGCTACCATACGATCCTCTCAGATTTTTCCTTTTAGCTGCTACAGAACATAGAACGCTAGAAGGCTTAAATATATATATATTTTTATCACCACAATTGACTTTTTTCTTTTTTGTGAAAAGAAAAACATAAATACAAAAAAGCAACAAATTTCAACTAGAACAGATTTCAGAGTTTGATATGGGTTACAATTCCACAATTTTAGGTTTCCATTTATAGCTGCTCTAAGATACTGGAGACTAAAAGAGCTATCAATTTAATGATTCAGCATTCATATTCATTTGTTAAATCTTATCTTTTCTGTTTAACTCTACCATCACCTTTGATCTTTCCATCCCTCTCTTTAGGGGTGTTTAGGCTATGGCCATTCTAACTTTTTCATCTTGGAAGGGTCTGTCACTAATATGTGGTAGGGAGATGGAACTAGCTGATCTGGAGATGCTGGGCCCTCTACGTTTCAGGACTTATCTGGATTAGGGACCCATCTGGAGAGTGTAGGTTTCTGGAAAGTTACACTAGTTGCTAGCCAATTTTTAAACCTTTTTTGCTACACAAAGAAAGTAATTAGATTTTTCTTATTCGTTTGATTGATTTAATTATTACAGAGAACCTGGAACATATTGTTAAGGCCTGTTATTGTTACCTGACTTAGAATAAATGACTTAATAGGCTTAGAATAAGTGATAAAGTACTTGAAACAGTTACTCAGGGATTACCATATGCCATTTGCTTATTTTGTAAACCATAGAGCAGCAGGAGGGAACATAGAATCTCAGGACTGAAAGATAGTGGACTTTAACGATGAGCTAGACCAAGCAACCTCCTTTTGGAGACTCTCCTCCAAAATCTATCCTGAGTTCATTTAGCCTTTGTGGAAGAAATCTTTGCATGTACACTATAAGGTCCCTTTCAAAAAGGATATATGATAATGGATAGAGGTTAAGTGTCAGAATTCCTTGTTAAATATTCCATCTCCCATTTAGAACTATCACTGATTTTGTTGATATTAGCAGTGCTTTGTCAAACAAGATAGCAGTAGATGTGGAGGAACTGAATATCCCTGTTTGCCTTCCAGAGACTAGTTTTTTCTAGAGGTTTGGCTGCTCTATTTGGTATCAAGCAGATATTAATCTGTTGATATAAATGAGATGATGTTGATAAGCTGATTTTATTCAGATGGTCCATAGGATGATAATGGGATTCTAGTACAAAATTATTATACTGACTGTCACATGTTCTGCAGTGCTATTTTGTTAGATGCACAAACACACATAATTACCTTAGTAATCAGTGTGGGATGAATTAAGTGAAGCAACCACAGGGCAGACACTACGGTGATGCTGTGAAGTGCAACTTTGAAGTAGTGTGGCATTGATGTTGATTATTAGTTGGCAAATAATTAAATATTTTAGGTATATTAATGTATAGCTGTCAGAGAGAGAGGGAGCTTCATATTAATTGTTGCGTATTAGATTCAGTTCATAGACTACATTCAAGCAAATCAAAAACTACACACTTTTATGGAACATTTTCTCTCTACTGGAGACACTATTTTAGGCATCCTTTTATGTTACTTAATTTAATCCTTTAATAGTCACTGCAAGAACTAATTGGAGCTGTAGAGAATCTAGTCTTGATGAAATTCAGTGAAAAGTCGAGTAGGAGATTCGTCAGTATGTTAACTTAATCGATTAGCCATTAACATGGTGAATTTATATTTTTAATGCTTTGAGCAGAAATCCTGTTTCTAGGGGAGGCACTCTCATTAAAGGAATCTTTTATTTTTTGATGAACCATATTTTGGATAAAGTTCCTCAGACCAAACTCAGTGTCTGTATCATCCAGAATTTCACCAGAAAAAGGATCTGAAATCCCTGATCCACTCTCAGGGTTGAATTGTGGGAGTCCAGGCTTTCTGGGACAATGGAGGAAATAGGAGATAGGAAAATTTTCAGGAATGCATGGGTACCAACCATGCCTTTCTCATTTAGGTGAGGTTGGGGCCTTGTGGATGCTGAGTTTGGTTTAGTAATAAGGAAAGTTAATTGTCAAACATTCCATTAAATGGAAGATTAATGGTGTGAGTACTTCTGAGTGGTGAATTAATAAGCCTCTGGGGCAGTGGAATAGCAGGAATTTCTCACTTCAGTCATGATTCTTAGCTGTGTGGAACCCTGGACAAAAGAAAAGCTAAGATATGCTGTGGATGAGCCACCTGGCTTCTATTAAGTTCAGTAGCATTGGTTAAATATAAATAATTGGGAATTTGAAGGAGGTGGGTATGTGTGATCTCTTTAGCCAGTTCATAGCCTGTTTTCATAAAAGTAAAAATTGCTCTGTTTTTTTCTTGCTTGGAAATGGCTTTTGTATACTTATTTCACGTGATTTAGGATTTATGACTTTAGTATCCCATCTATGATTATGAATAACTCATCAGGGTCAGTCTCTCTCCAGAGACATGATGAACAAAAAATATTCTCTGTTACTCTTCTTTTCTTCCCCTGCCTTTTGTTTGCATGTTATCATAATGACACATAGCAAGCTTAGTGGTTATATATTGGTGGCCACAAAAATCAATTAATGCATAAGTGGGTTGAAACATTTTCGAAGTGGGTCCTAGAGAAGAATACTGGAGTTGTCTCATTCCAAGAAGTAGTATAAATTAAGCTCATATTAGCTGTTGTGGACAAGCAGGGAACCTAACTGATACATTTAACATTGTTCCTGTGTGAGAAGACATTTTAAAATTCCAAGTCAGTGACTTACAAATGAAATTTTGAAACACAACTCATTTATAATTGGAATCTTTTAAAGCAGACCTTAAAGATGCAAGGGTATGCCTAAATTTCCAAGACTTTGGTGTTCATTATTTCTTTTTAATTTGTGACCAAGAAATAATTTTGTATTATATTCTATTTGTTATATGCATAAAATGTGGCACAATCATTTTTTTGTGTTCATTCTTATGACAGGTAGTGTATGGCCTCACCTAGTTTGATACTAAGGGATAGATAAGGAAGAGAAACATTCTGCATTTCATAAACCATAAACTTTCTTCTTCCATAAACCTTCCCATACTCCCGCCCTCGTAAGCAATACCAAAAAGAAAGCAAAATAAAAACCTTCTACAAGCAATTTTGATGCTTTTACTCCTCTGGAACATGTAGAAGCATACTGTCTGAAAAAAATACTCTTGCCATGTATTACAGTTAAGAAGTGACAGCAGTGACTTTTTCATTAAATTACTTTAAATACTTTTATAAATGGCTTTTGAGGTTATTAACTATAATACCAATCATCCTTACAAAGGACATTTGAGAACTTTAGAGGCATCCTATGTTTTGAAAACTTCTTCAGGTTTTTTAGTATTTCCATCTCTTGCCCAAATGTTTATTCTACAGTATGTAAATAGTAAAAAAAAAAAAAAAAAAAAAAAAAAGCTAAATCGGGCCATTTCATAATCAATGATTAGCTACTGATGTAGTTCAGAATTAAGCAATCAACGCTGATTATAAAGTCATTTGGCTGAGAGCAGACCTGTAATTCTTTCTCTTTCTGAAGCCAGCAGAACCTGAACCCACAAAGCTTGTCAGTACAGGTAACAGGCAATTTTGAATTCACCTGTTTGACTTGAGTAGAAGGAAGGACCTGGCTGCATGCAATTCTAATAGACACTGTAAAAAATAGCTCTTATTAAAAAAAAATATATAATTACAAAATATTATATTGCTCGCTTTAACACTTTTGATTTAAATTTACATTCTTTAAAATGTATTATAAAAGTGCCACATTATTTATACACACATGTGAATTGTGCATAGTTGCACTTAAAAGTAGTAAGTAAATGAATAGTAGTCTTGAGCTGCTAAAGTATTCTTTTGGGATGAAACAGCTATAAAACTACTCCAGAATGATTGTTTGATAAGAATATTTATTCATTCCCAAATATTTGAGTACTGCCATTTTCCAAATACTGTTTAAGGAACCTGGTAATAAAGTGGTGAGAAAAATAGTTTAAAGTCTTTGTTCTTTAAACAAAGTTCTATTGCAGGCACTTGTAAAGAATAGTATAGAAGTAAACTCATAAAATACAAAGTATAAAGTATGTCAGATTCTGATTAGTGTCATGGAGAAAAGTGAAGCAGTGAAGGAGGATGATTGCTATTTTAAATAGAATGGTCAGAGAAAGTCTCAGTAATTAGGTGGCACTTGTTGAGCCAAGACTTCAAAGAGATATGGGAGAAAAATCACGAGGATGGGTTTCTTTCAGAAGGTTTCAGTTCTGTTTGTGAAGACAGAACAGCAAATGCAAAGACCTTGAGGTGGGAGAGGTTGACCTGTTGAAGGAAGAGTATGGGGGAAGTACAGTGAGCAGAGGAAGAACTTGGGAATGAAGTTAGAATCGCGTTTGTGGGGGGACAATTCATGGACAGCGTTGAAAGTGAGAATAGAATCTTTCTCTGAGTGAATTGTATTCCCAGTGAAGAGTTCTGAGCCAGAGGAATGAAGTGACCCAACTTAATTTTTTAAAAAGATCCCTCTAGTTACCTACCATGTGAAGAATAGACTGTAAAGGGAAGGCAGGCCCAAAGCAAGGACTAATTAGGAGGTTAAAGAATGGTGGAAGTTTATGCTAGGATGGTTGTGGGTGGATGTGAGAAGTGGTCACATTCGACATAAAGTTTTAAAGTATTTGCTGGCAGCCTGAATGTTGAATAAAAGAAAGCAGGGATAAAGCTCAAATGTGAATAGATTTATAGGAAATTGCCATTGTTTTTCAATATTACTCAATTGTTTATCTGTAGAAATAATGATTAGAAAAATCTGGATACAAAAGGATAATTTTTATTTTTTATGTTTTTTGTTGTATTTTTAGTTCTTTTGACATGCTTTATATATAAGGCTATTTGTACTACCCATTTTATTTTAAAAATCAGTTTTAGGATTATAAATACCATGTACTGCTACTGCCACCTAATGTTTATATTCCTTCATTTGTTAATTACAATAGCTAGTTATGCGTAGCTTTAATATTGTCTTGAATATAGAATGTTAATATAGAATGTTAACAGATTAACAGGCTTATTTAATTGCCTTCACATTATGTTCCTGATGAGGGATATTTAATAATCATAATTGAATTGTCTAGAAGATTTTAGATTGAAGATTAATTTTAGTGACATTTTGATCTCTGTCTATATTGAATTCAATTCAACAAATATTTATTGTGGTGCTTAGCCCTGTCATCTCTGTATTCTCATGAGTATTGTATTCTAATGACAAGGGGACAGATTGAAAACAACAACAACAAAAACAACTAGTGAATAAATAATGAAATAATTAGCAGTTGGAGGAAACAAACAGGGCAACAGACAGCCCCTATAGGCAAAAATCTTAGTCTAGTAAGGCAGGTAGACATTAAAAAATAAATAGATTAAAATGTGGTGACTGTATCATTTCAGCCACTGTTCCTGCTGATTAGCAGTGACTTTCGTTAGAAACTTCCGTGAAACAACTTAAGCTGTTGTGGGGCGTAGTATCAGTACTTTTGTGATAGTTTCTAAGTCTGTGCTGAATCAGTTCTTTGTGGCTGCAGAATACTTAATTTAAGTAATGACTTTTTTTTGAAGGTTATATATTTTTTAACCGTTTTTAGTAATTGTCTGCTTTTCTGGATCCTTTTTGTGAGTGAATTTGGACGTGATGGTTTGCTATTTTTTACCCTTTTCCAGGTACTTTCCATATCACACCTCAAAGATAGCAGCATTTCATGAGACATAAAATAATTTTTATATCTATACACTATGCACACTATATAAACCACCTGAAGTGTATAATCACTCACTCATATCTCATCAAGGAGTTGTGCATACTACCCCGTGATGGATTTTAGAACATTTTCATTCCTCCATAAAGCAATAAAAATAAAAAAGTAACCAAAATCCTCTCCATACCCCTTATCCTCCCCTATTATTGAACGATAGAATTGGTGTAGTACATTTTTTACTGTAGATGAAAGAATATTAAATATTACTGTTAACTCTAGTCCATGGTTTGCAATAGGTCCATTTTTTCTATATATCGCTCTATTATTACCGCCATGTAATAGTGTTAGACATTTGATATATTTCATGAAATAACATTTTAATATTTGTACGGTTAATTACAGACATTGTCCACTGTAAGATTCCCATGCTTTAACCTCCAGCTTTACTTTTGGTGACATACATGAGTCTAAACTTCCCCTTTCCACCACATCCACACACCGTTCAGCACTGTTATTCTCACATGAATGTGCTACTGTCACCTATGTACATTTCAAACTTTTAAGTTCACCCTAGTTAAACATTCTGCATATATTAAGCACTGCTCCTCATTCTGTAGCCTTGTTCTGTATCCTTTTAACCTATATTCTATACTTTATGTCCATGAATTTACCTATTGTAATTAGTTCATATCAGTGAGATCATACAATATTTATCCTCTTCTGTCTGACTTATTTCACTTAACAAGATGTCTTCAAGGTTCATCTATGTTGTTGCTACCTTCTTACTGCTGAATAATACTCATGTATATACCACATTTCATTAATCCATTCATCTCTTGATGGACACTTGGGTTGTGTTTTAGTTTGCTAAAGCTGCTGGAATGCAGTATACCAGAAATAGAATGGCTTTTAAAAAGCAGAATTTATTAAGTTGCAAGTTTACAGTTCTAAGGCTGTGAAAATGTCCAAACTGAGGCATCCCAGAAAAGATACCTTGATTCAAGAAAGGTGGATGGGTTCAGAATACCTCTGTCAGCTGGGAAGGCACTTGGAGACATCTGCTAGCTTTCTGTTATTTCATAAGGCTTCCCTGGGGGCGTTTTCCTTCTGCATCTCCAAAGGTTACTGTGTTAGCATTAAAACTTTCCCCAAAATGGTTCCCTCTTAAAGGGCTCCGGTAAGTAACCCCACCTTGAATGGGTAGAGACCCATCTCTCCATGGAAACCATCTAATCACAGTTACCATCCACATTGGGTGGGTTCCATCTCCATGGAAACAATAGAAAAGATCCCACCTAGCAGTATTGAATGAGGATTAAAAGGTATGGCTTTTCTGGGGTACATGACAGTTTCAACTCAGCACAGTTTGTTTCCATTTTTTGGCAATTGTGAATAATGCCGCTGTGAACATAAGTGTATAGATACCTGTTTGCATCCCTGCTTTCAGATCTTCTGTGTATATCCCTAGTAGTGGGATTGCCAGCTCGTAAGGCAACTCTATACTTAGCTTCCTGAGGAATTGCCGACCTGCCCTCCACAGCACAGTGGCTGTACCATTTTACTGTTCTTATTGCTCCACATCCTAACACTTGTAGTTTCCTATTTGTTTTTATTTGTAAGACTTACTCATTTATTACTCTAAAGTAACAACTTTATGTATACAACTATTAAGACATTCACTGTTGGAAGAAACTGAAACACCACTAATGAGCCCTGAAGTTATATTTGACAAATACGGAAAGCTTAATGTGTGCCAGGGAATGTTCCAGCATTTAAACATAGCAATCAAATTCTTGCCTTCGTTAAGCTTACATTCTACTTGGGGATGGATAGGGAGAACAGACAACAAACAAACAAAAATAAATAGCATATAAGATTATGATAAGTGCTCTGGAGGCAAATAAATTGGGATAAGGAAAATAAATCCTGCTAGAAAGGTTGAAAGGAGTGTGCTTTTTGCTTACTTTATGGAAATTTTTCTTTTTATGTTAATTTTGTTCCTAGGTGACTTATAAAAAAGAAACTATACTTAAAATTGGGTTAAAGGTCCTGTCTGTCTTTTGAAACTAGAACAGCTTGCATCCATCTGTCCATCTATTATTCATCTCGCAAATATTTAGTAAATACTCAGCAGTTGTGTTACCTTGTACTGGCTATTGTATGAAATAAAAGAGATAAAAGACATGCTTGCTATCCTTAAGGAGTTTAAAATCAGATTGAGATGATATTAAAAAAATATGTAATAAATCCAGGAGAGTCATTTAACGTTTTTCCTCCAAAAATTAAGTGTAACATTTTAGCTTTCACTTTAGGTGACACAGTGTTTCATTTATGAATTAGAACCCCTTGGTGGATGATAATACCTACTGCTGAAACGCTGTATTTTCTCTAGAGATTGTGATAGCCTTCTTTGAAATAAGGTGAATCTGCCTTAGGATGCATTGTTTACTATAGAATGTAATTTGAGAGATCTACCCAATTTTATTAATCATCATTGAATATATTATAACTTATCTTTTACTTTATGTTATTAGTAAGATAGATAACACTATATAAAATAAGCCTGTAGTTCCATTTTTTCAAAATTTGAACTGTTGGCAAAGTCAAAATTCTAGATATGTG
>PVIY010049043.1:0-16949 GCA_004026745.1 Myrmecophaga tridactyla | reverse complement strand
CAGAGGCTGTGAAAAGTGAGTGGACAGCAGGCAGCTGACAGCTCCCCACACTGCTAGAGGCAGCGGGGCCACCGGCCACCGTTCCAAGGGAAAAGGCCCCGTAGGCAGCTGTCACAGAGGGAAGCAATCGCCTTGCTTAATGCCGTGGTTTGCAAATCCCAATGTCCTCCCTTTGCTAACGCCTGTCTCACTGCGTCCCATAGGACTGTGGTGTGAAATGCGCAGCGTGTGGACGCTTGCTTGCTTCATGTCAACCAGAAACGGCATTTAAAAAAATTAGTCCCATGGGTCAAGCCAGAGTCTCCTTCAAATGCCCATTATTTCACACTAAATACTTTCAATTTCCTTTTGAGTTATTATATTCATAGACCTGCAGTGGCACCTCAGCCAGAACAAATGTGCGCTGTCTTCCCTGGCATGAAAGGCAGGAGGTTAAACGGCCGTCCTGGCTTCTGCACCACGGCTCAGCACCCAGGCAGAGCCCCCGCAAGGGGCCTGGGGGAGGGCCCAGCCCTGGGCCTTTGGCTTCACGGCCTAGAGAAGGGGCAGCAAACCCTCGCTAGTTGTGGTTTGGAGGCCTGTGCCCAGACCTGTGACCCCGCTCCCGGTGAGGGAAGGCGACGGCAGCGGGGGTCCCTACTGAGACAATTTCATTTAAAGTGCCTAGGCAGGGGCTCCCCAGCGGCCCCTGGAAGCTCCAGGGCACAAGGAGATCAGTGCGGGAAGGCGGGGCCATGGCCAAGGCCAGGCACAGGTGCACACCTGGGATGAACCCAGCAGCAGGTGGGGGCCAGCATGACGTTCAGTGCAGCCGCTGGGCCGGGGTCCCCGCTGGGGTCCCAGCAAACCTCCATCCTGCTCAGTGGCATGAACGTGGAGGGGTCCCCCAGCCAGGCCCCTGTTGAGGCTTCCCTGCCACCTGCAAAGCATCCCTGACCTGTGGTCTGCAGGTAGCAGGGGAACCTGGGCCCAAGGAGTCCTCAAATAGCCCCGCATTCCCCAGCTCGGGCCCTGCTGCTTCCATCACCCGTCCCCAACTCACGGGGTTTCTGCAGCACAACAGATCCCTTCATGTGGACTGTCCTGCTTCCCAGGGACATGGTGTCCAGGGTCACAGCGACCTGTAAACCCATCGTCATGATGAGAACAAAGTGAAATCAATTTGCATCATCTCCTATTAATGTTACAGTCATTGGTTGGAGACGGAAATTGGGGAATGTTATTTTCTCATTGAAGCTTTTTATAATGCAAGCTGTATTAAAATTTTAATCCTTCATATTCCAAAAAACATTATAGTAAGAAATTCAGATCCATTAGCCACTAGGAGAGCCCGATGGTGACATCCTGGAGCACCAGGCGCTCCCATCGCAGGGGGTGGCTCTGTCCCTCTGGTGGCTCTGGGATCGGGACCCCAGGGGCCGGTAGGCAGGGCCCAGCAAGCCCCAGCATCGCCCCTGAGCAGCTCGGGGTTTCCCACAGGTGGATGGGCCTTTCGCGACCCTGAGTGATGACCACCTGTGCGATGTCCTGTCCACCCTTGGGAGGCCCCGACCGCGGCATGAGCCGTCTGGGGTCGCACCCTCGGAGGTGCCAGAGTCCCTGCCCCTATAGCGTCACCGCCTGGGTCCTCCGCCCCTCCAATGGCGAGTGCGTGGGGTTGGCAGCACTGATGCTCCCTGTCCGTGAGCCTCACAGCCCACCCTGCGGGAGCCAGCACAGAGCCCACTGAGCGGGTCCTCCTGGAGCTAGGACAAGTCCTCTCTGAGCCAGGGCGGGTCCTCCCTAAGCAAGGGCAGGTGCTCTCGGAGTGAGGTCCTCCCTAAGCAATGGCGAGTCCTCCCCGAGCAAAGGCAGATCCTCCCTGGGTGAGGCCAGCTCCTACCCAAGGAAGCAGCGGCCTCAGCTTTTCAAGTCTTCCCTAAGGCACCACACCGTCCTTCAGACCTGGCAAATGGGGACCTGGCTTGGAGAGGCGAGGGGAGGCTCCGCAGCCACAGGGCCATGTGTGAGGGGCCAGGACGAGCCAGCCCCCTGCAACTTCCGGGGGGTGCCGAGGGGACAGTATGGAGCATGGCTCTCTGGACAGCCCTCCACCTGTCCACTTGCAGGCACAAATGTGTCCACTTGTCGGCGGGGACAGGCGGTGACGCAAGGCGGGAGCCCTGTGCAATTTGTGTGTGGCTGTGGGTGAGCTGTGCCATCTTCTGTGCCTCTGTCCCCCGTGTTTATGGGCTGAAGTGTGTTCCTGCAAATGATACGCCCAAGTTCTAGCCTCTGGGGCCGCAGACTGCAGCTTTATATGGAAATAGGGGGGCTGCAGATGCAATCAGGCAAGTTTAAAGGAGGCCCTCAGAAAGTCAGGGGGTCCTCATGACGTATGTCGTTCCTTACAGGAAGGAGGGGAAGACCACAGACATGCACGGACACACAGACATACACGAACACACGGAGAAGGCGGAGGCAGCGGCACCCACAGCCCGTGTCCCCAGGACCACCAGAATCCAGGCAAGTGCACGGAGCAGCTTCTCACTGCTGATCCCAGAGGGGGTGCGGCCCCACCCACATCCTTGCTCTGCGCGTCCAGCCCTGGAGCTGCAAGTTGCTCTGTTCCTGTGGTTGCCAGGCACCCTTTGTGGGGCTCTGTTTCTGCCACCCTAACAAAATGAGAAACCTGTACAGTGATGAAATCATTAAGCCCACATCGTGGGGCGCAGACGGCTAAGTCAGGCAGGGACAGCTCCAGCACGTGCTGATAGCAGTGGAGGCGGTAGCACTTCCCTTCACAGTGCCCCACTTTCCTAATAAGCCAAGGGGGAAACTGAGGCATGCCAAACTTGCTCACGTTCACTGGTGAGAGTCTTGCGGAGCAGGGAGATGCTTGGGCTGCCACATCTGCATCCTGTGCCACCCACCGTCACCTCCAGGCCTGAAGTGGACATCTGTGCCCAGGGACGCGCTCCCCACCCCGGGGCCAGGCGAATCTGCTGAGCTCCGCCTGGATGTGCACCATTCCCAGTCACATGAATGAGTGTTACTCTAAAAGCGGAGCTGCATTCGGGCACCGCGCCCGTGTCTCCAAGGTGTGGAAGTGCACGGTGCTGCCCATGATGTCATTAATGTGTGTCCGGTGCAGGACTGGCCCAGGCAAACAATTTCTCGGTAGCCTCACGGGGTCCAGGACAGTGGGCACAGCCTCTAACAGGCTCCTCGCCAGCATCTTCCCGGACGATGCTGTCTTTCTAGACAGACCTGGCCCTGCGGCTCTGCCCGTGGTGTGTGCCCAAGGCAGGGTCCAACCAATGTGGGTGACTGTGGCCCTCTGTCTACCCTGCCATGTCTCGGGGAATAGGGAGCTACGGCTGGTGGAGGGCCAGAGAATTGGCCACAGGGCCCCTGGCACATGGCCATCCATGCCTATGGGAAGACCCTATTTTTCTCCACCTGTTTTCACAATTCTCTCACCTAATCCAGTGCTTGTCCACAGCACGGCTGGAAAATTTCACCCTCTGAACGCCAGGCAGAGCTGAGTTAATCCTAAAAGGCCTGCAAGCTGATATGTAATGTCCCCAGGCTCAACCAGATGGGATTTGAGTCCAGGCTCTGCCTCTGACAACTCGGGGCCCATGGGCGGGCACCCACCTTCCATAGACCGTCGTCCACCCACAAGTAAAACGAGGGCATGCGGACACCCCTGCTTCGCCTGGGCAGGAAGGGTTAATCCCAATGGGGCCAGCACTGTGCCATCACTCTCCTCACATGTGGACACCATTTTCTTTTAAGAAACAAAGCAAACGAGGAAACGTTGACCTTGCCGAATTATTAAGCAATAATTAACTTTGCCTTTTTTCGCTAACAAATGTACATGACTCCAAGCGACACTCTGCAGTGTGTCTGAAAGCCACGGGCAACATTGAGTCAGACCCTCCGGCTGCCCATCCTAATTCCTGCTGAAGGATCAACCTTCAGGGACTTCCCCAGAGGTGGAGGGGTCAGTGAAACCCATGTCTACCTTCCTGAGCTACCTGAGCTCCGCTCTCTGCAACGGAAACCTCTGATAGCTGTTCTTGTCATCAGCGATGAAGGAAGCCTGGAGAAGACGTCACTTTCTGAGACCATACAGAGGGGGTGGCCGAGCCAGTGTGAAGCCCTTGTACCCCATGGTGGTGGTTTTGCCAAGGACTTGTGTGGCTGGTGATTTCCTGTCCTCAGACACTCCCCAGAACCTCCGTGGGAGAAGCTTCTCAGCACCACTCCTGGAGTGCCCCAAGGTACAGAGGTGGCCCCTCCCCTGCCCATGTCTCTGCCAAGCCCAGGCTGGACACCCGGTTTTGGGAGAGTGATGGACTCCGGCCTAGAGATTGGGTCTGGTCAGGCAGAGAATGCTGATTGAGGAGCTGAGATATGCTGCTTGGGCAGGTCCATGTGGACAATGGTCTCAGGGGACTGATGGGTGGTCACTCACTTAGGAGTCGAGGTCCTACCACCAGGGACATGAACCATGGAGGGCCTGCGCCTTCTCAGTTCCCAGAACTCTTCAGGCTGCAGAGAACATGGGGAAGCAGGGGTGGGAGAAAGGAGCCTGGAGAACTGGGGTGCCTTGGGGCATTGAGGTGGAGGCGTTGGGACAGCTGAAGGCGCAGGGGTGTCCGGCCCGAGGAAGGTGGGTTGTAGAGGCAGGGCCAGTTGAGGCTGACGTGGCAGGCTGTGGGGACCCAGAGAAAGGAGCCGGTTCCTGCAGGAACTTCGCTTCAGCCCAAGTGCACAAAGGGGCCATGCAGAGGACACGGAGAAGACGGTGGCGGCCAGGAGAAAGGGCTTTCAGAAGGCAGCCCCCCTCAGCCATCAGGCGGACTGTCCCCAGCAATGAGCCACTCACGCTTGACCCGAGGCTGGCCTGGCCCGGCCGCCCACCCCGAGGTGGCCTGCAGAGTTGGTGGGTCCCGCAACCCCCCATGCCCAGCCCGAGGCATGTCCTCGGTCACCGCCCAGCCCAGCCCTGGAACGGGCAGCCGGGCATTGCTGCTGCTCTGGGACTGACGGCTGGGGGGGTGCTCGCTGGGGCCTCACACCCAGAGTGGTTTTTACAGAAGAGAATGTTTTCTCCTAGGGAGGGAAAACCACAGGCCAGCAGCAGCGGGGCTTGTCCCCCTGTCCTCTGCCACATATAGTTCTGTGCTCATTTCTCTCTGGACAGCATTTTCCTGCTGGCTTCAGGGGTCGTGAGCTCCTTGAAGTCCACGCTGTCTCACACGTTTCTACCAGGATGCATGCGCCCCAGGAACTTTCCGCTGCTTCGCTGCAGAGACCTCCTTCATGAAAACGCAGCCTTGTCCAGGGAGCAGGTGGGGGCCGGCAAACAGGCGTTGGCCTCGGGACAGACTGGAGTGACCAGGGGAGGAAGAGAGCACATGCACGCTCGCTCACACACACTTACATATGTTCACACATTTTCACACTCATATGTGCTCACACATACATTTTCACACATGCACATGCTCACACTCACATCTATACACTTAACACTAACACACACACTCACAATCAAATTCACACCAGCCTGATACACAAGAGCACATTAATGCTCAGACTTAAACACACACTTTTTCATACACACACACCCAGACACACTCATATGCTCACACTCATGCTCACAATCTCACACTCAGAGTTACACACATGCACTCACGCACTCACACAATCACATTCACACTGACACACACATTCAGATGTGGACTCACACACAACCTCATTCTCAGACTCCTCCACACTCATACTTACTCATCTACACATCCACACATATACAGACTCACACTGACACATGCTCACATTCAGACACACATTTATACACTCATGCATCCACACAGCCTGCATTGACCCATTCACACAACTCACACTCAACTCACATACACTTGTGCACAATATCACACTCAAACTCACTCACATACTCATACTCATATCTGCACACATTCATATTCACACCTACTGACACACAAATATTATACACATAGGCTCACACACTCACACAATCACATACTTGCTCATACACTCACTAACTCACTCACAATACATCCACACAACCAGTGACAGTCACACACTTGCACACTCGTGAATTCACATGTGCAAGCATATATACTCATGCACATGCATGCTCACACCCTCACACCCTCACACCATGGCCTTGCTGTGTCCCTAGGGGCTAAGAGACTCGCTCACCTCCACTTTCCTAAACTTATATTTCCCTGTTCTTTCTCCCCAGAAGCCAGAAAGAGAAGGCTCTGTGTTGGTCAAGAGCATAATTGTGAACACCAGGCAGTGGGGCCTGCTCATAACCCTGGAGTTCCCTGGGAGCCCTCAGCTCGGGGCTTTGGGGGTTGCCACACTGACACTGGGGAGGCCTGGCTGGTATCGAGGTAAGGAGAAGGTTCTGGAAGCTGACCTAATGGGAAGCCTCTCTGGCCTGGTCTTGGGGCAGAGGGTCAGCTCACCCAGGTGCACCCCCGACCTGGTTATCCTGAGGCACTCCCAGCCTCTCCCTTTGCACGTGGAGAGACCTTCTGTGTCTCCCCATTCCCACTGTGTCCATCTGCGGCTGCCAGGCTCAGGGTCCTTGGCCCCTGGCTTCTCTGCCCAGAAGGTGGGGATCTGGCCGGCTCACCTGAGGGCTGGTTCCCCCACCATACATGCTTGCTGTGCAGGTGACACATGCCTCCTTTTAACTCAAGAGGAGACTTGACCTTGGAAGATTTCACTCAGTGCCACGTTGTGTTTCATCAGATGCGTGTGGGAGACAGAAAGCATCCTGGCTCTTACTTGGGTAAACAGGAGCAGAGTCCCGAGGGCTGCTTTGAGGGGCAGAAGGAGAGGGCGGAAAGGGGAGTGGGGCCGCCTCAGTGGGCCAGGTGTGAAGGGCTCAGGGGTCGGTCAAGGCACTGGCCTGGGAAGGCTGCCCCTCCAGCAGTGGGGACTTCCCCTGGGGGCCTGGGTAGCAGAGCCTCCGAAGGCAGACAGGGGCCCTCATCGAGACCCTCTTGGCAGCCCACCCTTCCCCTGCTTCGTCCTGTCCTCAGTACCCCGCTGGGCACTGCCGGGTGAAAGTTACGGCTCAGGTGCCTCCTGTGCTCAGCGCTGGCCCTGAGGCTTCAGGGTCCCGGAAGGCCTTTCACAGGCGGGCACAGTCTGGTGGAGAGCGTCCCTCCTCTGCCAGGGACAAGGTCATGATGAGGGGCCTGGTGGCTAGTGCGATGCCAAGGTGGCCTTGGGCAGGAGGGCCCCTGGTTTCCTAAGGGTGTGGATGAGGAAACCCTCTGACATCTGCACTGTTCCTTTCATCCCATTGTCCGCGGGCCCTGAAGCAGCTCCGCAGCCCGCTGACCACTGGGGTGCTGCTGTCCTGCAGATTCTGCTCCAGTGGGGCCAGCCAGTGTGACAGCCGTCCTTGGACATGTGGCCTTTTCTCACCCTCCAGGGCCACCCGGGCACCCCTGCCCAGCTCTCCTGCTTGGGCCTGGAGAGGTAGAGTGAGGCAGGGGACTCTGATGCTCCCTCTCATTGCCCTCCCAGCCCCTCCCTCCTATCTCCTTCCTTCCTCACACCCAGTTCCGTCTTTCCCTCCCCTCACCATGGTAATTTGGAGCT
This sequence comes from Myrmecophaga tridactyla, assembly GCA_004026745.1. NCBI lineage: Eukaryota > Metazoa > Chordata > Mammalia > Pilosa > Myrmecophagidae > Myrmecophaga > Myrmecophaga tridactyla. The sequence goes on along the minus strand of PVIY010049043.1, from coordinate 9,314 downwards.
GTTATGGGCCCCAGGAAGGCCATGCTCTCCTCGTCCATTCCTGTGGGGCAGACCTGCTGTGGGTGGGGCCTTTTGACTAAGTTGTCTCAATTGAGACATGACCCAGCCAATTCAGGGTGCATCTTAATCCTTTACGGAGCCCTTCATAAGTGAATAAAAAGCAGAAACACTAAGAGGTTAGAGAAAACGCCCCAGAGATGCTTGGCGAGGTGGCTGCTGGAATCAGGAGCTGAAAGCACAGGAACTGGGAGTGTAGGGCCAGCAGCCGCCTTCCAGGTGACAGCGGAATCCCAATTCCAGCACCTTGTTCCAGGAAGGGGTCCTTTTGCTGATGATGCCTTAATATGGACATCGTCACAGCTTTAGAACTGTAGATCTGCAAACAAATGAACCCCATTGTAAAAGCAAGCCCATTTCTGGTATATTGCACTCCAGCAGCTTCGGCAAACCCATCCCTCCCTCCCACACTGGCTCCTCTCTTTCTTCTTTACCGTATCCCTTCTTTCAACCCCCACCCCCCAGTCTGCACCTGCTTAGTGAGCCCCCAGGGGCCCTCTTCTCCTCGGTGGGACCCCCAGCCCTCCTCCCCACCTGTCAGGCCTCAGACTCTCCTCTAGGGGAATTTGTCCTGGGATTGACACAGCTCAGTCAGCTCTGAGGGCTGAGTCAGTGTGTCTCCATTAACCGGCCCCGCAGCACCAGGGCATTCTAGGAGCACTTTATTTTTATTTATTGCATCTTAAGAGGAGGCATTCTCTCCATTGGCTCATTTTTCAGGCATGCTTGCAGCTCCCCCTGACAGGCTGGAAGGCCTGGAAGTGCTCACATCCCCGGGCAGGAGTGGGTGTAAAACAGAAGGTCCTGACGTCACCCAGGCCGGGCAAGCTGTCAGCTTGTCCCTGTCCGCATGCTCGGCCGGGTCCCAGCCAGGCCTCCCACAGGCTTGGGCAGTGGGCTCCCCAGAGGGGAACAGACCCTTCCGGGCTCTGCCTGGTGCCCAGCCTCCACCATCTCTTAGAGCTTCTAGGTCGAACTCTAACCTAGGGATGGAGCCGAAAACCACAGGTGTCTCAGGACCTGGTACCTGGCTCACTTACTCAGCTCAGGTTCTCAGGCCAGGTCAGCATGCATACCGCTCTGTCATGCAGGCGAGGCGCACGAGGCCAGGGTCGTGTTTGTGGCTGCAGCTGCGAGTGTCCAGACAAGCAGCGCAGGCCCTAAGTGCTACTGACTACTGAAGCCCTTTGCTTAGCATGGCCAAGCTGGGCCGAGTTGGCCTTTCCCATCCTCAGTGCTGCTCAGAGTCCTTCCTGTTCGCATCTGACCCACAGCCCTGCCTGCCCAGGGAATGCACCTGCCTGCGGTGGGCATTCCCCATTCCTGACCGGCCCTTGGGGGACCAGCTGACCCTCAGGACACACAGACAGCTCTTAAACCTTGGAGACACCCCTGGTGCAAGCCAGGGATTATTGGGGGTGGGAAGTGAGACTTTACACTTTACTTTTTACTACATTTGTTTTTATAATATAATAAGTACATCTAGAAAATGCTATGCAAATCTGTGAAATGTCTCATGAATAAATTGCAATGCTGTACAGGCATTGTATTCCATTACTGTTCAAAAGAAAATTATTCTGGAGCCCTGCAGTTGGCAAAAGAAAAGCGAGGGCTGTGCCTGCCCCCCGTGGTGAAATGAAGGCTCCCATCGCGTATGTTTCATGACTGCTGACCCAGAGGTTTCTGGCAGATGGAAATAGTCTTCCTGGGAGAGCGGCGTGACAGGAAGGGTGATTTTGGGAAACAACTTACAAGCCGAGCTGACCCGGGAGCCTGGGGGAGAGGGAGGTGAGCTCTGTGGACAGGTCTGCTCATCAGAGCCACCATCCTGGCTTAGTCGTCCTTCCACGGAGCACAAGCCGCACAGCAGCCCCCACTGCGGCCGGGAATCAGGGTCCGGCGGGAAGGAGAAAGACTTGGGTTCACCCCAAGGCCCATTCAAGGCGGATGTATTAAAGACTCTGCTGTTCTGGGTGTGGCCTCTCTCTTGCCATGCTGTGTCAGTGAGGGTAGATGAGGTCATGCTGTTGTAGCAAACATGTCCGAGCCCAGAAGCTTCTTCTCCAGTCTGCATCTGCTGGGTCTGGCACGCTCCTCTCAAGTGGCAACAGCACCCCTCTCAGCCCCTACCATCGTCTGTCTTGAGACCCCTCCAACTCTCCAAGGCGGGAATGGACAAAACTTACAGCCGTCCCTGTACGCTTCAGCCAGGAAGTGATGCTGTCACATATGGTGGCCCATAGACTGGAGCTGAGAAGGCTTCTCTTGGACCCAAGAAGCTAGGGGTGCGGGTGAGAGGGGGTGCAGCCATGGTTGGTCAGTGTGGCATGCGGAGGCCACGCCTGGCCCTGTCCAGCCCTGGTCTCCATCAAGAGGACCACGCCACTGGCATTAGGGGTCTTTGGCCTCAGCTAGGACTGGGGCCTGCCATGTCCCTCACTGGGAGAGGGTGCAGCTGGCGGTCAGAGGCCACATTCCAGCCTGGTCTCTGCTGCTGGTGACTGCGCAGCACAGAGCGCCTTCCTGGCTTTGGCACGTTCCCTTGTCCACTGCAGACAGAGCTAACGATGCAACACTGCCCTCTCCACAGAGCCCCTGAAATGCCCAGCATGAGGGGGATGGGGCACTTTGGGGGCCCTACATTAAAGCATGTTGGGGAGAAAGCCAGAGGGAAGCTTGGGGAGGACAGGCTTGGCAGTTTAGTTACAGACAGGTCAGCCCTCACTGTGGCTGGGGTGTGCAGGAGCTCGGGCCAGTTCCCATCCTGCTGTGGCCATGCCCAGAGCCCGAGGTGGAGGGAGCCCTTCCCTGGGGCAGGGGTCTTGGTTCCAGTGGCCCCGGCAGGGTTAATGTCCTCAGGGTGGGGCAGTGTGGTGTGTCCTCCTTGGCACCCAAACGTCCTGCTGGTGGGGGGCTGCTCCATTCCCCCTGTGTGACTGGGAGGACTTTCCTGAAATTCGCCTCTCCGGTTCCTGCTCTGAGCTTTGTAGCTGTGTAACATCGCCCAATCCCTGTTTCTCAGGGCTGCCCTTCAGGCGTGCAAAGGAGATTAATCTCTAATGTCCCAAAGACTGTTCTTCCCTGAGGTAACGCCCAACCTGCCTTCAGGTATTCTGCACAAGATTTGCTGCTTAGACCCGTGGCTGTCCAGGTGCACCAGGCCAGACCTTGCTTCCTCTCTCCCTTGGGGACCCCCAGGTGCTGACGTTCCAAGGGACAAAGCCAGTGTCCTCCCATGGCCCCGGGCACCTCATCCTCGTACTAACTACATGCCCCTGTCCCACGAAGGCGCCCTGGAACAGCAGTGGGCTGTGCCTTCCTGACGCGCCTCATGGGCAAATCAGGCAACCCTCAGCTCCATTGTGCGTACTCGTGGCCGGTGGAACACCATGGCCCTGTTGGGACGTGGTTACTCTGGCCTTTGGCTAATGTGTCCATGGTGCTTCCCGAAGGGAGCTGGGAGCACACCTGCCCCCTAAGGCTGCTGGGAGCTGTCCCTGAGGCCTGTGGGGGCAGCTCTGTGAGGGAAGGCTCACCTCCACCCATTTCTCCCAAGGGCTCAGCAGCTCATCTGCCCCCAGTCCTTCCTAGACCACCAGTGGAGCCCCCCATTTCTGGTTGGCGTTGGTCTTAGAGCTCAGCGTGGGCACAGGGGACTGGCATCACCCACAGCACACTCATCTCTGACCCGAAAGGGCTCGCGGGCTCTTCACTACCCGCCCCGCTCTGGGCTGAGTGCCAATGCTCCACCATGGGTCCACAAATAAGATTTGTCTTGTATTTGCTTTACGGTTTTGATGGTTTATAGCCCCAAACCTAGACTTCCCCATAACACGAAATAGACGCTGTGCCCGGAGCTGTGAGCTCACAAGTTTGTGGATTCCAGGGGTCACCTCCTCCCTCCCACCCCAACTGATGAGCTTCGAGCAGTCAGTGTCACTGTGGCGACCACTTTTTGTTGAATTCTCGGTTAAACCTCTGTTGAGCAGGAGTATGTTTCTTGCAAGCCCTTCTCTGGGGTCTTCTTAGATATCCCGGGATCCTTTTCGTTAGCTACCATTTTTTATCTAAGCCATTGCCCAGTAAACCGAACCCTACTTGCTGGTCCCTAATGTCTCATAACCTCCTTTCTCCCTCCACTGATGTTTGGTTCCCACCCAGGACTTCAAGCTCACCTGCGGCTCTTGCAGGGGGAGGTGCCTAAACAGAGATGGGCCCACTTACTTGTTCCGTCTGCTGCACCGAAGGGGCGCCTTGTGGGTGCCAGATGCAGAAAAGCGCCCGAGGTGGGCCAGGGACATGAAGGAGCCCCCCTGTGCGCTGCAGTCACAAAGCTTGGAGTCCGAGGGAGGCAGGCAAACTGTGAGCACAGCTGATGGAGACGAGGGGGAGAGGAGGCTGTGTGGGGTCATTAGGTGCCCAGGGAAGGGCATCTAAAGTGGATTCAGGAGGAAGGGCAGTGGGGGATTTCTGTAGGTGAGTTTGTAGATGAGCTAGAGATATTCAGGAGAAGAGGTGAGGGTGGGGTGTGGGGAGAGGCCTGGTGGAGGGAACAGTGTTTGCAAAAGTAGGGGAGAGAGCAGGTGCATAGGCTGGGGGCCGGTCCTCAGTGCATGTGGCAGGGCGAGGCAGGTAAGGGATAGGCCAAGCTGGGAGGAGGGAGGTGCACCGAGGACAAAGGGGACTGGCCAGGACAAGCCCATGGAAGGCTTTGCATGCCATGCTCGCAGGGCCAGCCTGCAGCAGGCAGCCGGTGGAAGCCATGGAAGGTTCTAGCAGGGGAGGGGCACCAGACACTCACACGTGCTTGGACTCAAGTGCCCAGCATGGAGGGCAGGGGCCTTGGAATCAGGGAGATCTGGAAGGAGGAGGCTATGACAGCCAAGGCAGGAGAGGCCAAAGCCTGGACTTGAGCTTCTTCTGGGGAGGAGAGAGGTGGGCTTTGAAGGGAGGCCAGACACAAGGTCTCAAGGACGGCTCCCTCAATGGTGACGTCCAGCTGTGGATGGCTTTCTGCAGGATCCAAGAGAAGGCAGTGCTGGTCATGGGCTCTGGGTCCAGGCAGAGGCGAGAGCCATCACACGGGGTGCCAGGATGCACCAGTGCCTGCGGAGCCACAAAAGAAGGCGTGGGCTTGGGCGGTCACTTCCTCTGGGTAGGACGGGTGAGGTCTCTTGGTGCCCACGTGGCTGGGCCACGGCACAGCTTTGGGAATGAGCTCCCCACTCCAGGGCAAGAGGTTCAGGAGCTCTCTGTTCCCTCAGGCCTGGGGCAGGTGCCCGTGGGGTGGGGGCTGCTCCTCGGCCTGGGCCCCTGGGGTACCCACAGTGACTGTGGAGTGGGTGTGGAGTCCGTGCCTGGGAAAGCCAGGCGTGCCTGGGGCCTGTTTGTTACTCCGGGCCTCTCTTGACTGATACAAAAGCCTGGAAGAGTGGACTGCCAGGAAGCAGGTGGGCGGAAGATGGTGAGGTCCAGTGCAGCAGGGGGCACACCAAGGACACCCCAACAGAAATGGAACCTCTCGGTCTGCAGGACACAAGCTGCAGGGCTGTGTGGACAGCAACTTCCCCAGGGAGGGGCAGAGGTCAAGTGGGTTGCATGATGGGGTGAGGAGTGAGCGAGGTGAGTGAGGGCAGGTGCCACTAGCAGAGGGCCCCGAGCAGGCCCCTGGCTGAGACAGGCTAGGGGACACATTGTGGCTGCAGGGAGTGGCAGGTGGACGAAGAAGCAGCAGGGCCTGTGCGATCCCAGCAGTTGCTCTGCACACTCCCCTCGTGCCCTCCCTCACCGGATACCTCCTGCCTACATGTAGGGTCTGTGTATGGCCACGTTCCCGCCAGTGGGTAGGCTCCGGCTAGGCTGTGTACCTCATGGTGATCATTTGACCCAGGGCAGCTGTGTCAGTGCTCTGTTGGCACGGCAACACGGCCTGCCAATGAATTTCAAAGATCTCAGCATCTCTCAACAGCTGTCCACTTCTTCCTCTTGTTTGCTGGCTGGGTGGGGCATCTGCTGGGCAGGGCAGCTGGCTGGACCTGGACAGACTGGGTTGGGTTTGAATTTGCTGCCCCATCTGGTTCTGGAACCAGACGAAAGGAGCAGCAGCTTCCTAAGCATGGCAAGGGGCCAGGGGCAGGGGCTCCTCTGGAGTCAGTCAAAGTCCCTGGGTCATGCCTGAGGCCCAAGCAGGGAAGCTGTAGCCTGGGCGAGAGAGGGATGTGGACAAACAGAAATTCCCCTTGCTTTATGGGGCCTAAGTCAGGAAGGGGCCCTGGCGCTTGGGCAGCCACCCTGCAGCCCTGGGCAAGGTGAGGGAGGGCCGCTGCTCAGGGTGTAACAGTGAAGCACAGCGCCACTGGTCCCAGGAAACCAGGGTCACCCAGTACCCAGCCATGGCCTAAAGCCCCAAAGACCCGGAGGGCAGAGTTACACAAGAGTGGGTAAATGCCCACTTTTTAGCCTTTTACCTTCTGAATGGAGTTTTTTCACTTGCAAAAAATAAGGCAACTGTAAAAAGAGACCCTTCTCGTGTGGTGTCCTGCACACAACACTGCTGATGGCGCATTCTGTTTACCTGGAAATGCAGAGTCAGCCCTTGTGGAAACCCAGCTGAAGGCCACCCCTCCACACCGCCTACCCCAAAGCCTCCTCGAGTTGGGTGTTTCCTGCTTCTGAGACCCCTGACCTCTGTCAGCTCAGCACGCACGTGTGTATACACATATGCACACACACTCACACACAAAGTTATCTTCTTACGGGACCGGAAGTTCCTTGAAGAAAGATTTCCTCCCATCGCTACCACATCCACTGAGCAGACCGTGAGTGCGCGATGGGGAGCCCGGTCTGCCTGGAGTGGGGGGGGTGTTCACGCCCACCCAGCCTCTCCTGGACCTGGCAGGGGTAGGGCGATTAGACTCCAGACTCCCCGGGTTGCTCCCCGGTCCACCCGAAGGTTTGTTGGGATTGGCGAGGGTGGGAGGTGGAGCTCAGTGCAGGCGTAGGGGTGGAGGTGGGGGCAGGAGGCCTGGGCAGGGTCTGTGCCCCCCAGGGTTGGGTGCACAGCAGGAGAGGCATGGGGTGGGGTGGGGGGCGGAGTGTGAGTTTGGGGTAGGTTCTGGCCGGAAAACACCCCTGCAGCCTACCGGGATGACCCACGCTGGCCTGAGGTCTTCCAGGAAACCACGGGCTGAGTGCTCTGCCTGCTCCAGGATCCCCAAGCTGGCTGCGAAGCATGGTGATTCTTATTCCTGGATTCCCGCATCTGGTGTGAGAATGAGGAGACTCCTCACCTGTATTTCTGTTGACCAAAGAAAATCCTTTTGCAAGGCATTCGCACAAGAACATTTTTCCAGGTGCCTCTTTTTCCAAAGGCCACTCCCTGCTTTCTGCCTGGGCCCCCTATAAAGGGCAGGAGAAGCACCTGTCCCCACCTGCTTGCACTGCAGGGGTCAGCCAGTCCACCTCCATGGTGGCTGTGGGTGGCAGCTGTGGCACCCACTGCACCCACCTGTATCTGTTGCCCTACTGAATTTTCTGAAAGCAATTGGCTGCCGTCTCAACGCCGTGGCCTGGCAAAAGAAGCAGGAGCAGCCTTCCTGAGGCCACTGCTCGCCCAAGATTGGCAATCGTGTCTGGTGGCAGGGAGGCTGATGGGGTTACTGATGTCCAAGAAAATAGATAGTAGGTTTTTGGAGACACCATCTCCGGCACAAGAACAGGCCCCTGTCAGATTAGACACCACAGCTGGTCTCCAAGTTGATGACCAAGTCCACGTGACACAGCCACAGCCTTGAGAGCCTCGAGAGTGCTGTCCTGGGGAGGGGGACGGCCCAGAAATGCAGCGGGATGAGATGTCACTGAGTGTCCCCTAACCCCAACCCAGCACTCTTTCGATATTGCATTGTTCTCTCCCCTGTTGGAAAGCAAGGCTGTTATCCATTATCCTCGGAAACGGAGCATATCTGGGGGGCAGAGAAGTGGGGGGATGTGATGTACCAAGTGTCGGCCACCAATGACAGGCAGGGTCTCGTGGCCATGTGCCAGGGAGCCGGAGCCATCAAGCTTGGTCCTGCTTTGACAGGGTGGCCTCAGGCCTTGCAGAGTGACATTCCCCATCTTCGGGGGTCCTTATGGGCAAAAGGCACTAGCACAAACCTCAGAACAACTAAAACACAGAATTAAAATGATGAGCATTTCACAGAAGAAAAATCTGCCCCTCTGGGGCTTGGAAGGTGGACAGATGGACATGGACCTGTTGCCTCAGGCCAGGCTGCACTCAACCCCATCCCGGGCTGCCTCTCTTAATATGAGGGTCCCTTCGGGCAGGAGCTGCAGGGCTGAACGCTGGCAGCCTCTGAAACATGCATAATCCCCCTCCCCTGGCAGACCCCCAGGAGTCTCAGACAGCAAGAGGAAAAGCCAGTGGACACTGTGGTCCCCCGTTCTGGGCTAAGGCTCCCCTTGAGGAAGAAAACGTGTTTCCACTTTTATATTTTTATTTAAAGATGCCCTACATTTGCCAACACTGTCCACCCATAAACCCACCAAGTGACAACCCCACCCCCTCACCTGTGGCCTGGGAGCCTGGGATCCACCTGCTGTCTCGAGGACTTTGCCGTTTCTAGGTATCGCGCATACACCTGAGCTCACACTGCGTTTGTCCTTATGTGCCTGGCTTATTACACTCCGTGAAATGTTTTCAGGTTTCTTCCACGTTGCAGCTGATCTCAGAACCCGTTCCTCTTGTGGCCAAATACCACTCCGTTGGGTGTGTAACCCACATTTCCTTCCACATCCATCTGCCAACAGACACGGGCTGTGCCTGCCTTTAGTCTGGCTGCATCAAGCTGCAGGGAACACGCACAGGTGTCTGCACAGGTGTCTGAGGCCCTGCTTCCCGTTTCCTGGGTCTGTCCCCAAGAACGGCAGGGCTGCAACACCAGGTCGCGCTGATGTAACTTTCTGAGGGACGGCCATAATGCTCGCCCCGGTGGCTGCACTGTTGCACGGTTTCAGCGCTCTGTGATTGGTTTCAGATTTTGTCTCTGAGGTTTCCCACCCTGCCGTGACCAGGCAGCACTCACCTGCTCAGGCCGGACCTTGGGGCTCGGAGGCGCGGCTGTGGGCAGAAGTGAGTCCCAAGGCTGACGTGGAGGCTGGGACTTGGTTGGCAGGTGTGGTTGCCATGGCGATGACACTGATGGACGCCCCGGGGGCAGGGGGCTAGACCAGGACCCAGGAGGGGTGAGTGGTGCCTC
>PVIY010049042.1:0-16948 GCA_004026745.1 Myrmecophaga tridactyla | reverse complement strand
CATAATAGTTGGAGACTTCAATTCCCCATTCTCATGAATGGACAGAACATCTAGAAAGAGGATCAAGAAAGAAAGAGAATTTGAATAATACAATAAATGAGCTAGACTTAACAGACATTTATAGAACATTACACCCTACAACAATAGGATACACCTTTTCCTTAAGTGCTCATGGATCATTCTCAAGGATAGGCCATATGGTAGGTCATAAAGCAAGTCTCAATAAAATTAAAAAGATAGAAATCATACAAAACACTTTCTCAGATCATAAAGGAATGAACTTAGATATCAATAATAGGCAAAGTGCCAGAAAATTCACTAATATATGGAGGCTCAACAACACACTCTTAAACAACCAGTGGATCAAGGAAGAAGTTACAAGAGAAATCAGTAAATATCTTGAGGCAAATGAAAATGAAGACACAACATATCAAAATTTATGGGATGCAGCAAAGGCAGTGCTTAGAGGGAAATTTATTGCCCTAAATGCCTTTATCAAAAAAGAAGAAACCTCAAAAATCAAGGAATTAACTGTCCACTTGGAAGAACTAGAGATAGAACAGCAAACTAACTCCACAGCAAGCAAAAGGAAAGAAATAATGAAATTAGAGCAGAAATGAATGAAATTGAGAACGTGAAAACAATCAAGAAAATTAATAAAACCAGAAGTTGGTTCTATGAGAAAATTAATAAGATTGATGGACCATTAGCAAGGTTGACAAAAAGAAGAGAGGATACAAATAAATAAAATCAGAAATGGAAGAGGAGACATAACCACTGACCCCAAGGAAATAAAGGAAGTAATGAGAGGATGTTATAAACAACTTTATGCTACTCAACAAGACAATGTAGATTAAATGGACAACTTCCTAGAAAGGCATGAACAACCACCATTGACTCGAGAAGGAATAGACAACCTCAACAAACCAATCACAAGTAAAGAAACTGAGTAAGTCATTAAGAAGCTCCCAAAAAAGAAAAGTCCAGGACCATATTATGGCTTCGCATGTGAATTCTACCAAACCTTCAAGAAAGAATTAGTACCAATCTTGCTCAAACTCTTCAAAAAAATTGAAGAGGAAGGAAGACTACCTAACTCATTCTATGAAGCCAACATCACCCTCATACCAAAGCCAGACAAAGATACTACAGGAAAAGAAAATTACAGACCAATCTCTCTAATGAATATAGATGCAACAATCCTCAACAAAATTATTGTAAATCGAATCCAGCAGCACATCAGAAGAACTATACACCATCACCAAGTAGGATTCATCCCAGGTATGCAAGGATGGTTCAACATAAGAAAATCAATTTACGTAATACACCATATCAACAAATCAAAGCAGAAAAATCACATGATCATCTTGATTGACATGGAAAAGGCATCTGACAAAATTCAACATCCTTTCCTTTTGAAAACACTTCAGAGGATAAGATTGGAAGGGAACTTCCTCAACATGATAAAGGGAATATATGAAAAACCCACAGCTAACATCATCCTCTACGGGGAAAAACTGAAAACTTTCCCCCTAAGATCAGGAACAAGACAAGGATGCCCACTGTCACCACTTGTTATTCAACATTGCGTTGGAAGTTCTAGCCAGAGCAATTAGACAAGAAAAAGAAATACGAGGCATCAAAATTGGAAAGGAAGAAGTAAAACTCTCACTGTTTGCAGATGATGTGATACTATATGTCAAAAACCCCCAAAAACCCAAAGCAGAACTATCAGAGCTAATAAATGAGTACAGCAAAGTGGCAGGTTACAAGATCAACACTCAAAAATCTGTAGTGTTTCTATACACTAGTAATGAGCAATCTGAAGGGGAAGTTAAGAAAAAAATTCCATTTACAACTGCAATCAAAAGAACAAAATATTTAGGAATAAATTTAACTAAGGATACAAAAGATCTATACATAGAAAACTACAACAAATTGCTAAAAGAAATCACAGAAGACCTAAATAAATGAAGGGCATACCGTGTTCATGGATTGGAAGACTAAATATAGTTAAGATGTCAATTCTACCTAAATTGATTTATAGATTCAATGCATTAGGAATTAAAATCCCAAAAACTTACTTTTCAGAATAGAAAAACCAATAACCAAATTTACCCAGAAGGGCAGGATGACCCAAATAACTAAAAATACCCTGAGAAAGAAAAATGAAGTCAGAGGTCTCACACTACCTGACTTTCTGGCATATTACAAAGCTACAGTGGTCAAAACAGTATGGTACTGGCATAAGGATAGATATACTGGCCAATGGAATCAAACAGAGTGTTCAGATTTAGACACTCTCATCTAAGGACAATTGATCTTTGATAAGGCAATCAAGCCAACTCACCTCGGACAGAACAATCTCTTCAATAAAATGGTGCCTAGAGAACTAGATATCCAAGTGGAAAAGAATGAGAGGATCCACATTTCACACCCTATACAAAAATTCACTCAAAACAGATCAAAGACCTAAACATTAGATCTAAGATCATAAAACTTTTAGAAAAAAATGTAGGGAAATATCTTATATTTTATATACATTTTATTATGATAAATAATAAACGTAAATCAAAATAATAAGTGCAAATCAAAACCACAATGAGATATCATCTCACACCCACCTAAAATGGCCATTATCAATAAAACAGAAAACGACAGGTGCTGGAGAGGATGTGAAGAAAGAAGCATATTTATCCACTGTTGGTGGGAATGTCAAATGGTACAACTGCCGTGGAAGGCAGTTTGGTAGTTCCTCAGGAAGCTAAGTATAGAATTGCCATAAAATCAATGGTTTTGGCCTCATAATGTATATGTAATTTGTGATGACATATAAATAAAGGTAGAAGTACAGTAAGGTATAGGAACATAATTTGAATATTCTATTCAAGTTAAGTTGATATCAAAGCAACGAGATTGTTATTGATTCAGGATGTTAAGCATTTAATGGGTATAAATTTTCTGTCTGGGGGAATGGGAATGGGAATGAATGGTGGTAAGGGTAGCACAACATTGAACATGATTAATCCCACTGAATGGTACATACGGAGTGGTTGAGATGAGAAGTTTATGTTATATTTAAATTCTCAGAATTAAAAAAAAAAGCAACTAAATATACAAAGACAGTTAAATGCAATATAGGATCCTCGGCTGGATCCAATAATGGAGAAAAGGCTCAAAATGACATTACTACCCACCTATATCCAGACACAAAGACCCAAGTTCACAGAGGCCCAGGGCAGAACATGAGCCACTGATGAATGCAGAATACAAAAGGGCAACAAGGAGGAGCTCACAAAGAGGATTAGGGAGGAGGAAACCGCAAAATCTACTTTCCTGAAAGAACCAAGTAGCCAGGTAGAAACTGTCCCAAACAACTGTCTGAAGAACTGGGGAACAGGGGAGGATATTTCATTGCCCAGGTTGGTACAGGATAAAGGGACTGAGAAACATGGGCAGAGACTGTCACTCCAAGCCATGGGTCTTGGAGCCTATTTCCCATTCTTGAGGGAAGCAGCAGCAGGAGGCCCAATCCTTGCCTGGTGTACAGCTGCTGATAAGGGTGGCTGCCGAAGTCTTCTGCCCCAAGTACAGAGTGGGGTGCAGCCCAATGCTGAGCCAGATATTGGTTGGTGAAGTAAAATTCCCAGTTTCAGCTGCATCTGGTTAGACACTGACAGGCACTACAAGTTAAACAGCGTCTGAGGACAAACAAGTATCCAGAGAGCACCACCTGCTGAACAGTTCAGAAAGTGCAGGGGATAAAAGCAGGGTTTTTCAGAGTCTCTCCAGACCTTATATTCCAGGCCCATGAGAGCTGGTCTACACCCCTTACAAAGGTACTTGGCCCTGTTCTGGTTGGTCAAAGCCATGTTCTAACAAAAACCCAGGCAACAAACTCAGCAAGTGAATTCACTGCCCACCCCCAACCCCTGCCATGTAGGACATGATTCCCAGGGATGTAAATCTACGTGGCAACATGGGACAGAAAGCCGGGGATAAGATGGGACACAGCATCAGAAGACTGAGAAAGGCTTCTTTACCAAAAGGGTTGGAAGAAAAAAATGAGACAAAGTTTCAGTGACTGAGAGATTTCAAACAGAGTTGAGAGTTATCCTGGAGGTTATTCTTATGCATTATATAAATATCCCTTTTTAGTTCATGGTGTATTAGAGTGGCTAAAGGTAAGTATCTGAAGCTGTTGAGCTGTGTTCCAGTAGCTTAGATGCTTGAAGACGATTGTATAAAAATGTAACGATTACAATGTGACCATGTGATTGGGAAAACCTTGTGTCTAATGTTCCTTATATCCAGGGTATGGACAGATGAGTATAAAATATGGATAAAAATAAATAAGGAAATAATAGAAGGGTAAAATAAATCGGGTAGATGGAAACGCTCGTGATCAATGTAAGGGAGGGGTAAGGTGTATGGTATATATGAGTTTTTTCAGAATAAATCCAAACAGACCCATTCTAGGACACATGCTATCAAATGCCAAAGAGAAGGAAATAAATCTGAAAATAGCAAGAGAAAAGCAATTCACCATATACAATGGAGGCCAAATAAGACTATGTGCTGATTTCTCATTAGACACCAGGGAGGCAAGAAGGCAGTGAAAAAATACATTTAAAGTACTAAGAGAAAAAACGCAAGCCAAGAATTCTCTATCCAGAAAACTGTCCCTCAAAAATGAGGGAGAGTTTAAAATATTCACAGATGAACGGAAGATGAGAGAGTTCGTAATCAAAGACCAGCCCTAAGAGAACTATGGAAGGGAGTTGTGCCAGATGAAAAGACAGGAGAGAGAAACCTGAAAGGGTACGCAAATGAAGAGCTTTAGTAAGGGTAACTAAGAGGAAAAAAGAGAGAAAATAGACAATAAAAGCCAAAGGATAAAATGGTTGAAGTAAGTACTGCTTTTACAATAATAACAAGGAATGTTAATGGATTAAACGCTCCAATCAAAAGACAAAGAATAAATAATAAATACAGAATAAATACAAAAATATGAGCCATCTAAATGCTTTTTACAAGAGACTCACTTTGGACCCAAAGATACAAATAGGTTGAAAGTGAAGGCCAGAAAAAAAAACATTACACATTAGCAGTAACCAGAAAAAGCTGGGGTAGCTAAACTAAAATAAGACAAAATAGACTTTAAAGGCAAAGATGTTTTAAGACATAAAGAAGGACACAACATATTAATAAAAGGGATAATTCACCAAGAAGAAATAACAATCATACTTATGCACCTAATCAAGGTGCCCCAAAGAACATGAGCAAAACTAAAGGGAAAAATAGCCATCTCTACAATAATAGTGGGAGACTTCAACAAAGCATGCTCTTCAATAAAGAGAACATCTAAACAGAGGATCAATAAGGAAACAGAGAACCTAAATAATATGATAAAATGAACTAGACCTAGCCTGCCCATACAAAAAAAAACTACGCCGAACAGCCATATATAGAACACTGCACCCCAAAACAGCAGGATATACAATCTTCTCAAGTGCTCACAGAACATTTTCCAGGATACAGCATAAGCTGGGGCACAAGACAGGTCTTAATAAATTTAAAAGACTGAAATTATACAAAGCACATTTTCAGATCATAAGTTGAAAATCAGTAACAATGGAAGAACTGGAAAAGTCACAAATATATGGAGGTTAAAACAACATACTCTTAATTAATCAATGGGTTAAAGAAGAAACTGCAAGAGAAATCAGTAAATATCTTGAGGTGAATGAAAATGAGAACATATCAAAACCTATGGGATGCAGCAAAGCAGGGCCAAGAGGGAAATTTATAGCTCTAAAATGCTTATATTAAAAAGAGCTAAAACCAACAATCTAACTGTACAACTGGCAAAACTAGAGAAAAAATAAGAAATCTCAAAAATCAAAAGGAAATAAATAACAAAGATCTAAACAGAAATAAATGAAATGGAGGATAAAAAAAAAGAGAATAAATAAAACCAAAAGTTGGTTGAGATCAACAAAATTGACAAGCCCTTAGCTAGACTGACAAAGATAAAAAGAGAGATGATACAAATAAAATCAGAAATGAGATGGTCATTACCATGAACCACAAAGAAATTTTTTAAAAAAAAACACAAGAAACAAGAAAGATCATATGAACAACTGTATTAAGCTAGACAACTTAAATAAAAAGGATAACTTCCTAGAAACTCAAGAACAACTCACGATTCAAGAAGAAACAGAAGACCTCAACAAAGCAATCAATCACAAAAGACTGAATCAGTTGACCAAAACCTCCCAACAAAGAAAAGCCCATGGACCAGACGGCTTCAATATTTGCTTCACAAATTTTACCAAATACTCCAAGAAGAATTAATACCACTCCTGCTCAAACTCTTCCAAAAAACTGAAGAGGAAGGAACACTACTTAACTCATTCTAAGCCAACATCAGCCTAATACCAATCACTGCTAAAAATACTATAAGCAAAGAAAACTACAAGCCAATCTCACTATAAATATAATGCAAAACTCCTCAGCAAAATACTTCAAATCAAATCCAATGGCACAATAAAAGAATTATATATACCATGATCAAGTGGGTTTTATCTCAGGTGTGCAAGGATGTTTCAACACAAGTAAACCAATTAATGTACTACACCACATTAACAAATCAAAAGGGAAAAACCACATGATCACCCTGATTGACAAAGAAAAGGAATGTGACAAAATGCAGCATCCTTTCATGATAGAGGGCATTTATGAAAAACTCACAGCAACCATTATACTCAATGATGAGGGACTGAAAGCTTTCCCTCTAAGATTGGAAACAAGAGAAAGATGCCCATGGTCACAACTGTTATTCAACATTGTGCTAGAAGTTCTAGCAAGAGCAATTAGGCAAGAAAAAGAAATAAAAGGTTTTCAAATTGGAAAAGAAACAGTAAAACTTTCATTATTTGCAGACACGATCCGATATTTAGAAAATCCCAAAAAAATTATGTCAAAGCTACTTGAACTAATAAATGAGGTCAGCAAAGTGGCAGGATACATGCTTAACATGCAAAAATTAGTGGTCTTTCTATATATTAGTAATGAGAACAGAGGAAGTACTCGAGAAAAAGTTCCATTCACAATAGAAAGTAAAATAATCAAGTATCTAGGAATAAACTTAAACAAGGACATAAAGGACCAGTACACAGGAAACTACACCATATGCTTTAAGAATTCAAAGACCTAAATAAATGGAAAGACATTTTGTATTCATGGATTGGAAGGATAAGTGTCACTAACATGTGAATTCTAGTCAAATTCATCTACAAATCCAATGTAATACTAATCAAAATTCCACAGCCTACTTTGCAGAAATGGAAAAGCCAATTATCAAATTTATATGGAAGGGTAAGGAGTCCCGAACAGCCAAAAACTTCTTGTAAAAGAAGAATGAAGTGGGAGGACTCGTGTTTCCTGACTGTAAAGCATATTACAAAGCTGTAGTGTTCAAAAAACATGGTACTGGCAGAAAGATAAGAAATATCGATCAATGGATTAGAATCAAGAGTTCAGAAACAGAACCTCAAATTTATGGTTAACTGATTTTTGTCAAGGCTCCCAAGTCAATTCAACTGGGACAGAATAGTCTCTCCAATAATGGTGCAGTGAGAGCTGCATATCCATATCCAAAGAATGAAAGAAGACCCTATCTCATATCCTATACAAAAATTAACTCAAAATGGATTTAAGACTTAATATAAGAACCAATACCATAAAAGTCCTAGAAGAAAATGTAGGGAAACATCTTCAAGATTTAGTGATATGCAGGAGTCTCTTAGACTTTACACTCAAAGCACAAGCAATGAAAGAAAAAACAGATAAATGGGCCCTCCTTAAAACTGAACACTTACGTCCTTCAAAAGGACTTTGTCAAAAAGGTAAAAAGGCAGCCGACTCAATGGGAGAAACAATGTGGAAACCATCTATCTGATAAGGGTTGGATATCTTGATTATATAAAGAAATGATACAACTCAACAATAAAAAAGATAACATCCCAAGGAAAAGAATGGGTAAAAGACATGAATAGACATATTTATAAATAAGACACACAAATGGCGAAAAAGCACATGAAGAGATGCTCAGCTTCACTAGATATTACAAATCAAAACCATAATGAAATATCATTTCACAACTACTAAACTGGCCACTTTTAAACAAACAAAAACTACAAGTGTTAGAAAGGATGTGAAGAAAGAGGAACACTTATGCACTGCTGGTGAATGTGAAATTGTATAGCCAGTGTGGAGGACAGTTTGGTGACTTCTCAGGACACTAAGTATAGAGTTGCCTTACAACCTCACAATCCTGCTATTCAGTATATACCTAGAAGATCTCAAAGCAGGGACACAAACAGACATCTACATACTGATGTTCATAGTGACATTATTCACAATTGCCAAAAGATGGAAACAACCCAATGTCCATCAACAGATGAATGGATAAACAAAAGGTAGTATATATATACGATGAAATATTCAGCAGTAAGAGTCCTAAGCACACAACAACATGGATGAAACTTGTGAATATTATACTAAGTGAAATAAGTCAGGCATAAAAGGACAAATATTGTATAATTTCACTAATATGAACTAATTATAAAATGTAAACTCAGAGATATAAAATAAGTTATCAGGATTCAGAATGAGGCTAGAGAATGGGGAGCGGTTGCTTAATATGCAGAATTTTTAACTATGTCAAGTTTAAACATTTGGAAATGGATAGAGGTGAATGTCACACGCTTTTGTGAGTGTAATTCACAATAATATCTTAATATTCTTTCAGCAACAGTAACAAACCACACCATTACTAGGCATCAATAATAGGGGGGGCATAAGGGATATGGGATGTTTTGGGTTTTCTTTATTTTTATTTCTTTTTCTGGAGTAATGAAAATGTTCTAAAATTGATTATGGTGATGAATGAACAACTATGTGATGACAATGCGAGCCAGTGATTGTATACCTCAGATAGATTGTATAATGTATGAATAAATCCCACTAAAATTAAATTTTTAAAAAAATTATATTACTTTGGAATATAGACTGTAAGGTTCATATCATGTTAAATTTCTTGAACTTGGTAATTGTACTTAAGGTGGTCACATAAGTGAATATCTGTATTCTTAGGAAATGTACACTGAAGTATTATGTCCAAAGAGTATGATGTATACAACCAATTCTCAAATGTTTAGAAAACTAAGAGACAGATAGATGGACAGATAGAATGATATGGCAAATGCAGCAAATGATGGACCATGGTTCTTGCTATTGGGAATATGGGGATACTTTAGTATATAGGCATATACTAGACTAGAGTGCTCTGTATTATCTCTGCAACTCTCCTCTAAGTTTGAAATTTTGTCAAAACAAAAAGTTTAAGGAAAGGGAAAAAAGTGTACCCCATTGTTTCTATTACATACATATAAACTAACTCTTTTTAGAAACCCTATACAATACAAAAATAATTATTTTTTAGGAAGAATATGTGGTCTAGAACAGTGTTTTTTTTCAATCTGTGGGGACACAGCCTCCTAAAGAACACAGAATGATTTTACACGGCCTTTCAATACAAAATCCACATTCACCACTGTGTAGAGAACACAGTAGAAACAAAATATTTCACATACATTTACTATATTGCAAATTAATATAACATTATTTTAAAAAATACAAATTTCTTGTGAAGGAAAAAATTGTCACCACCTATATAAGTTTTACTAACAGTCTACTATTGTCTCTTCTAAACAGCCACGTAAGACTCAAACTTTGATCTTTCGTCCAGGACCATTTCCTATTTTACCTAAATCCACAAAACGTTAAGAGCTAATCTAGTATTCTTGGAGTCATTTTTCATGTAGTGGCATGAAGAAAAATCAGGTTCAACTTTCAGGTCCCTAAAATCTCTTACAACTTGACTGTTTTTTTTTTTTTTTTTTTAAAGAGTTGTTTTTAAATAGAGGCGGGAAAGAAGAAAAGTTCTTTACAGACAAATGACAACTGAACAATGTAGAACAAAGAAAATAAATAGAAAAATCATCATTTGACTATCACCATAGTAATACTCCATTTAGCCAACTAACATCAAGGAATACTAAAACCATTAGATCAAATTTTGTGTGAATATCTGTTCCCTGACAATCTCAAAATAATAATGCCCTATAGATGGCTCTAAAGAGAAATAGCTACCCATACAACGGAGATATATGACAGACCTCTTAATGGAACAATGGGACAAACTGACATCTTGAAAAGGACACATCATCACCAAACTAGTATTTCTGCCAAACATTTAACGTGAATCTAAATATGGGAGATCAAATATATAAATTGAGGAAAAAATATTCTGCAAAACAACTGGCTTGGACTCTTCAAAAGTGTCAAGGTCCTAAACAATTAAAAAAAAGGGGGGAGGAAACTATAGTAAAGGAAACAAAAAAGAACTTACTGCAAACTTTAATCCTTGATTGAATCCCATATTTTGAAAACAAAACAAAAAACCTACTTCATCATGTACAAATGGGGAACATATTTTAAATTTCCTAAGTATGATATTTCTGTTGAGTTTATGTAGAAGAATGTCCTTGTTCGTAAATGAAACATGATGAATTATTTAGGGGCGAAACCATTATGTCTGCAATTTATTCTCAAACAGTTCAGAAAGATACATATGTAAAGACAAATGCGGGAAAATATCAAAATTTGTGAAGGTAAGGAATATATGGGTATTCACTTTATTCTAGCAATTTTTAAATTTATTTATTTTTTTTTTTAAATTTTTACATGGGCAGGCACCGGGAATCGAACCCGGGTCCTCTGGCATGGCAGGCAAGCATTCTTGCCTGCTGAGCCACCATGGCCCGCCCATATTCTAGCAATTTTTTAAAACACAAAGTTGGGAAAAACAAAGAATGAAGAAAATTCTCTCATGAGAAATTTTCAATTTTATGTAAATTGCATAGTATAAGGCTTACAAGAACTATAGAGGTCAGTGCAGGAATAGACAGAGGCCAGTGCAGGAATAAAGAAACCTACCTTTTATGTCACTGAGGGCATTGGGCTCTCCATGGGGCTGATCTGCCTCGCATATGGCCTTCCAGAAGCTCTGCTCAGCCGTATTAGGGACTTGGCCCTCATTCTGCAGACTTAGGGCCAACATGAAGTCCAAGTTTGCACTATCTCCACCACTTTCTTTGGGGAGCTGGTGACTTCTATTTCTTTCCTGCCTTTCTTGTTCTTCAACTGAAAAAAACAACCAACACTCAATATAATTTAGAGATGATGTTGCTCCTCAGCTCAAGTCCATGCCTAGCAAATATTCAAGGTTTATGGATCCTTGGTGTGAACAAAAAAGAGACCTAGATCTCCATTATCCTGACCTGTCAGTTCTCACAGGACTTCCAAACAGTAAGTCTGCCATGAGAAAAGCCTCCGTTATTATTCTACTTGAATTATGAATAAGTAATATTATTGAGGCATAACTATGAGATGCGTACTGGGCAAAATATTTTACATATACTTTCTGCATTAGAACAAAACCATTTAAGCATGGAGTCAGATTGCCTGAATTCAAATCCTGTCTCTACCACATATTAGCTGTATGATCTTAGGGAAGTTACTGAAACTTTCAGTGCCTCAATCTCCTGATCTATAAAACAGGACTATTACAGACTGTTGTTAGAATTAAATACATATAAAGCACTTTGCATATAGCATATATTTAATAAATCTTAATTATCAATAGCACTGTCACCATTATCATCATTATTAACCCTAATAGCAATCCAACAGTGAAGACGTTCTGCTATCCCCATTATATAGGGAGGTTAGGTATCCTTTTCAATATTACCCAGCTACAGTCAGGCTTTTATAATCAAGATCTGTTCGGTTCTAAACTTTGTTTTTTAGCCTCCTTTGTACCCCATGTGTCCTGGAATTTTGATGCCATTCCAGTTTCCTGATCCCAAGCACAACTCACATAGATTATTCTGAATTGGAAACTGGGATGTCACATTCCTTTGGTTGGTAGTCCTACTGTGGAAAACATCTGACTCAAAGGACCTCAGGTGCCTTCGAGGTAGCCTCATGGGTGGGTCAAAAGCTTCAATTTGTCTGAGGAGTTGGGATGCAATCCAGATTCCATCTTGACTCCAAGACTCATCACACGCATCAGGAGGCATGACAACCTCATCTCTCTTTTCCTCCCCCTCTCTCCCACAAACTTTAGGGTGATTCTTCAGATCTTTCACCAGGATATTACGCCTACAACTGGCACATAGCTCTGTCCGGGCACCACAGTAATCCTCATGGTCCTTTAGTTTAAGAACAGAAAGTTCCAAATCACAGTGCTGGCAGAGGGCAAGCCGCAGAGGGCACTCAGTCTCCTGCAACACAGAACAATGAGCCAGTTAATATATGTATCTAAGAGAGGCTATGTTAGCAAAGGGTAAGGAAAACAAAAATCATCTACTCTAATATCTTCCAGCACTAATTTCACCTGCCATGTTTTCCTATGTATTTGAATTACAACTTCCTTTTATATTACTGCCACAAAGTTCTACAAAAGGAGAAAATCTCTTAAAAGGAATCCATTCAGCCATCACAATTATCATCAATTTGTGCACATATTACATAGTTACCCACAATCACTCAGAGAACCCCAGGAACAAATATCAGGAAGCATAGGAATTCAAAAATGTCTGACAAAACTTCAGCAACCCAATCTCCTCTTATCATTCCAATTCTGTCTTAAATACCTGGTAAGGAGGAAAAGAGATTGCCATCTAAAAAGATACTGCTTTTATAGCACATCTGTTTACAGCACTGGCTTTAAATTGACCAAATAAGCTAGGAATCCCGAGAATATAAAGTACTAGCAGATAAAGCACAAAACTTAATTGGAATTTGCTGCTAAAACACTAAAAATATTTAAAAAATAAAAAGGAAAATGTTAACTATATTACACACTTTTTAAAACTTGGGAGCTTAAGCTGAGAACTTTCATGTAACAACATTTCAGAAGTTTAGATACTTTACAGCCATTGTGCTGAAAAGCAAAAATTTCATTTATTTCTTTTCACACTACTTAAACCCAAGTTTTACTCCAAATGTCACTTCAAACTTTTTTAGTACTGTTTGTGTATGCATGGATTATCTCTTGCAGAAAATACCAGAAACTGGTAAAGAGGGCATAAGTAGCACAGTGGTAGAGGAAAGATAATTTTTGCATATCTCCTTTTGGGTCTTTAAAATGATATACCATGTAGATGTTATACCAATCCACGAAGAGTTTTGTTGTTGTTTTTTTTTTAAGTCTTTTTTAACTGAAAAATGACACTGCTTTAAATAAACTCTATAGCAAAAGGGCTAATTAATCAGCTAGCACATCCCATATTTAAGTATTTGGTTAACAATTCTAAAAAGTGCTGGTAACCCCCTAGAACAGCAAATGAAGTATAAAGTATTTTTTAAATGGCAAAATCTTTTAAGACTCTAAATAGTTCATTTCTGATCTAAAATTGTCATACACTTTCAGGAATGTTAGAGAACACTCTATATTTTTACTTTTACAATGACAGGAGTATTACCACAGAAAATGCCAGAAGAAAGGGAGACAGTTTGTTGGAGGCTGTTTTACATAGCAGATTGAGGCTGGAGACAAAGAAATACTGATTATTATTGTTAATGTGACCATCATAATACATTCTAGGTTGGTGAGGCCTCATAAAACAAGTCTAAATGCACAGAAAAAAACATGAAAGAGTGTCAAAGTATTTATGAGATGTTTTTCTCTGAGCTATGGGGCTATTAAGAGGTTCTTTTTTTCTTTTTCATACTTTCCTTTATTTTCCAAATTTTCTACACTGAACCTGAATCACCTTTTATGGTTAAAGATAATTCAATTAAAAGTGAATAAAAACAAGTTGAATTTGTTTTGAGGTAGAGAGAAACACACAAAACTTAAGAACATAACTTGAAGAATTTTTACATACATATATACACTCCTATGTAACCACCACCTAAAGAATTGTTGGATTTTTAAATTGGTGAATTAATATGGTCATTCATCTATGGCCACTTTTATCTCAATTAGGGACCAAACAATACCATGTCCTCTCTCACCAAATGCCCTTGAGGAATTTCTTTGGATGTAAACAATATGTTATCCAAGCGATCAAGAAGTCAAAATACAATTACAAGATTCCAAGAAGGTTGTGTGCTAAAGAATTTGCAGCACACTGGCAACACCCAAACTGGCTTACCCCACAATGACACTGCCACCAGCCAAACGCCAGCAGAAATAAAAGATGTGGTTTCAAAGGGAAAGATTCTGAGGTATCTGGCACAACAGTCATGCAGGTGAATCTGGCCACAGTAGATAGTAAGACTTTGAGAAACAGTGTGACCATAGAGAATAAAGACTCAAGTAGACTGGCTTTTAGCTCTGCACATGCCTCTGTAATATCAATAGGACTGGACACAGAGAGTAACTCACTCCCTTCATAGTGCAAAGAGACTGACCTCATGCTTCTTTAACTGTCTCTTCTCCAATTTCTTGTTACATTTGCAGGTTACCTAGAGTAAGAAGTGAGAATCAATACATTGGCTTTGTGACAACATGCTCACTTGCTAATACACAATAGCAAGTATAACACATTTATGAACATTTGGGCACTTGGTGGTTCACCTGGCAGTGTTCTGTAGCCATGTGAGTCTCCATGTCAGATTTGGGAAATGGTTCTTTGCAGACAGGACATATACCAATGTTCCTTTGACAGTGGATCTCATGGATAGTAAAGTTAAACACAGGAATTTCTTTTTTGCTAGAGAAATAGACCAAAGGAAAAGGCAAACATTAATGACTGATCTATGTCTTTCCTGCCTAGCAGTATCACATGGAAATTCTTCCAGTCCAATCTTTGACACGCATAATTTTTCTTCAGTGAATATTTAGTCTATAAATTCTAATGATCGTCATCTCTCTTGCTTTTCAAGAATTAAATCCTGAAGGTTGAGTCTTCCGTGTAACACTCTTAAGTTATCAGTGCTACACACGTTACCTTGAAAAGTTCATCCTCACTTTATAGCCACAGCTGATCATAACCAATAACATGAAATCAACTGCCAAGAACCAAGCCAGGTTTTTCCAAAATGATCCATGCCCCAAAGCAGAATGATTCATCTAGGGATTATAAAGAAAACAGTCTACCATTTATTTTCACTCAGTTTTAAGATGTTTTATCTCACTGGATTTTATTTCAGGAAAAGTCAAATAAAAAAGAATGGGAACGACCTCCCTTAAACTTTGTGCTTGCTGCCATGTTGTACTAGACTTAGTTCTTTCTGTTTTCACATCTCACTTTTACACTGTCTCATTTCTGTCTTCATGTTTCCTCTGAAGTGATAAAATCTCCCAGCTCCAGTCATTTTGGCTGGGCAGAAACAAACAAAAAAAGGGATGTAAAGAGGGAGAGGGGAAATTGTCTCCTTATGTTTTTATATGCCTGCCAAAGCAGGCTGGATACCAGTCAGGAACATACTCTCTGCTTGGGTAGGTAGAAACTTCACAGCAGAACGGCACAAAAATGAAAAAATTGAACTCCTTCCCTCAATCCTGCCTCTCACTCACTTCCTGCTATTCTCCTTTAGTTTATGGGATCCAATCAAAAATAATAACTAAGTTGCAGAAAAGAAGAAAAAAAACTGAAACGTGACAATTTTAAGAGAAAAAGAGTAAGACTATTTAAATTTGAAAAAGTGTACATAAACTCAAACAAGAGACAGATTCATTCACTTTCTATTATCTCCCCTTTTTAGAACTCCCTCAACATAGTTATTCATATATTTTCTTAGTATTCAAAGTATTCAAAGGCCTTACTTTCACTTATTTGCATATGACTCCTGAAAATCTCCAATTTCACAGTCTAGCTATAGACTGCATTAAAAGATACATCAGCTAGGATAACATTTCAGAAAAATAAAATACCACAGAGGATAGACAGTCATACAACAAATCTATAATATCCTATTTTGCTTCTGAAACAATACTGCAGAGGCCTCTCCCACACTAACTTGTAGACAGCTTATTTCTCCTTTATAGTTGTAATCTTCACACATAGTCTTCAGAAGAATTTCAAAGTAGAATGATAATGCACCTCCAACTATAGTCACACACCCAAAGTAAATTCATTTTCACCCAATGTATAACTAACAGGTTTGGGACTCCAAGGTGGCTCTCAATGCAAAGGTGAAAGATGACAAAAGAATAATGAACTGTAAGAAAAGGGGAGAAAACTCAAATGGAAAGAGAAAATTACCAATGATGTGAAAAATTAAACTTCCTATTTCTCCCAAATTTCTAGCTGTCTAAGAAACCACTAGCTTTAAATTAAATTAATTCAGTTAAACATTTTTTAAAACGTTAAAATATAGAGTTGAAAGAGCTGTAAATCAAAGTTATCATCTTAAATCTATTACATTAAGAAAAATTAAAATCATTGAATCTCATTGTTAAAGATGAGATGAAACTAGGACCCTATTACATTTCTGGTGGCTGTGTAAACTGGTTAAAAACAGCCTCAAAATGTATTTTTTTAGTACCATAAAATTTTATACTCCTCAAACCAGTAATTCTATTAGGATTACACATGAAGATGTTCATTACGGGGTCATAAAATGAAAAAGATGAAAAATCACACAAAGTGTCCAAACAATAATGGAACAACTAAGTCAAATAAGGTACATAATTCCATATCTGGACAAATTCCTAATATCTCATCTTAGACAGAAATGACTAAAAGACTAGCCAAGGCTTCCAGAAAAATTCCCAATCACCTTCCAAATACTAAACACAATCAGTCAGAAATCAAGTCTTTGTTCATGCACAAATAAAAAGTCAAAGGCAAAAAAAAAAAAAAAA
>PVIY010049041.1:0-16949 GCA_004026745.1 Myrmecophaga tridactyla | reverse complement strand
AGCTGCCATGCGCAGAGAACAGGGAATGTGTGGCTGGACTGTGTGTGGCCACCCTGGCCCTGCACTGCAGGGCTTCTGTTTCCACACCAGCCGGTGCTGCTCACGCGGGTCTTTCCCATTCTCTGACCCTCTGCAGGCTGCACCCTCCCAAGGGTGCCAGCCCGAGAAGCCAGCAAGAATGGTGCCAGCCACAAAGTGGGTGTAGGGCCAGGATCCTGCCAATCTGAAGCAGCTTCTAAGGCTCCCCTACCAGTTCCCACTGGGCCTCGGCCAAAGCCCAAGACTGTGTCGGAGCTGCTGCGGGAAAAGCGCTTGCGGGAGGCCCGAGCCAGGAAGGCCGCCCCAGGTGCGATGGTCCTGTCCCCCCAGGTGCTGCTCTCCTCGCCCCTCATCCTACAGTCACCACTGCCGTCTGCACCCCAAAGACCCCCAGCCTCAGGCCCAGCCCTCTCAAGTGCAGTGTTCCCTGGGCTCACTGTCCCCACCCTAGCCAGTGCCAGCCCCTCTGGCTCCAGCCCCTTGCTGGAGGCTGAGACCTCAGCCAAGGAAGAGAGACTCCCCACTGTTCAGGCACTGGGTCCTCCCTCCACACCACCTGCCACTGCTTCAGCCCTGAACTCCAGAGCTCTGGCCCTGGGCCCTGGCCAAGTCCCTGTGAGCTGTATGGGACAGTCTCAGGCCCCCACCACATGCCGGAAGCAGGGCCTGCCCGAGGCGCCACCATTCCTCCCTGCAGCCCCCAGCCCTACTCAGCTGTCTGTGCAAACTCTCAGTCTGATGCCAGCTCTGGGCCAGCACAGAGGGGCATCCCTTGTGGCAGCCAGTTCCCCCCTGCCAATCACATGGGTGCTGACAGCCCAGGGCCTACTCCCCGTGTCTGTGCCAGCCATGGGGGGCCTTCCCAGGCTGGAGCAGCCAGGTGGGACCCCTGAGGTGGCCCCTGAGCCTGGGCTGCCGGCCGGAGGGCCATCAGTGACTCTGCCTCCTGCCTGGACTGAGACCCCTAGGACCCTAAGCCCCTGTACCCCCATACCACACCGCCCTCAGGAGCCCCTCACTGACTTGGCACCAGCACCCCCCTCCAGGATAACTCCCTCCCAAAGTCCTGCTGAGGTGGACAGTGATGCAGCCTGTGCCCCTAGGGGGCTTTCCCCCCACGGAAAGGCCACCATGCCCTCTGCCCTACCCAACACACCCTCTCAGACTGTGTCCCCAGGCGGCCATCCTGAGGCAGAGACCCCTCTGCTCAGCCAGCCACCTCTCCACACTAGGGCTGGCCCAGGAGGGGTCCCAGTGTCCCCCACAGGGACAGGACAGCCCAGGGGTGCCCTAGACCTGGGGACCACCCCCCAGCCTAGGGCTGAGAGGCATACCTTGGACTTGAGCCTCATCTCGCAGGAAAGCGTGGAGGCTACTCAGCAGTGGCTGAGGGGCCAGCAGGGGACGAGTATACCCCCTCTGAGGAACAGGCTGCCCTACCAGCCCCCTGCCCTGGGCAGCCTGAGGACCCTAGCTGGCCTCCTGCTGCACAAGAAGGCCTTAGAGAGCAGGGCTACTACACTGGCCAGGCCTGGCGAGGCGGCTGGGCAGGAGGGGGTACTCCCGGCAGAAGCGCTGCAGGCCTCGCTCGGCGTCATGCGGGAACAGCTGCAGGACAGCCCGGCCTACCTGCTGCTGAAGACGCGCTTCCTGGCAGCCTTCGCCCTCCCCGCACTGTTGGCCACCCTGCCCCCTCGCGGTGTCTCCACTACCCTGTCAGCGGTCACCAGCGAGGACCCTGAGAGTGAGGACGAGGACTTTCTGGGGGAGCTGGAGCTCCCTGATGGGGCAGCCCCCCAGCATGGGCAGTCCAGCTGTGCAGCCAGCCCTCCCCAGCCAGTGTCTCGGGTAAGGAGGCTGTTGGCAACAGGACACGCTGGGGGCAGGGCAGGAGGGGAAAGAGCTGGCTCCATGTTGGCTTTGTTGCCTGTAGTCCATACAGAGGCGCCTCTCCTTTGGCCGGTGGGGCACACGAGAAGGGTGCTGCTTCTGATGCAGGGGATGCCCTGGCCCCTTTCCAGCTGGCTAGTAGGCTCTACAGCCTTGGAGAGGAAAGCCTGGAGTGTGGGGTGGGAACATGGCTGCCCTGGGCTCTGCCACATCCCAGAGGCCCAGCGCCATGTGCACCCCCATACCCCCAGAACCCCCTCCCACACCCCTGCCCCTGGCACCCATTGGGACCCCTATGAAGGTAGGACTTGTGTCACCCTCCCATAGGCTGTTAGGTTCAGGTCAGTCTGCACCCCGAGGGCCTCCTCTGTCCCTCGGGCACTGGTCTCTGTGGGGGAGACCATGATCAAAAAGGTCCCAGCAAGTGGGTGGATATCTTGGCCTCAGGTCACACCCCACTCTCTGGCTGTCAACAGGTCCTGCCTGGGACAGCCCGGTTGCTAAGAAACCCCTGGCTCATCCTTCCCTTGCTGTCCCCCCACTTTCTACCCCATCTCAGCTGGAGTGTCCCTTTTCTCCCCTACCTGGGGCTGTTTCAGGGTGCGCTAGGACCTTGTGAGGGCTTTGCCACCTGCCCAGAAGCTTCTGATGACCTGGATGTGCTCAGAACCAGGCACTCACGACATGCCCGCAAGCGAAGGAGACTGGTGTGAGCAGAAGTGAGTCCGTGGTGGGGGCTGGGCTGCACGGCCTCTGCGGTGGGATTCGTCCTTTGGGCAGCCTGGCTTGGGCTCTAGCACATGTGCTTGTGACTTGGTGCGGCTCCTTCTCCGTGGACTCGGGTGGTCGGTGGACTGGCCAGCGGGCAGCAAGGTGTGCCCTGTGGCCCACACGTTCCCCTCCCTGGGTGCTCTCCCCACCATCAGGTGCTGTGTCCAGGCCTGCTCCCAGAGGATCCTCCTGGCCCAGAAGCCTGTGCTGCTGCTCAGCAACGCTGCACCCAGCTGGATCTGGAGAGCCACCCACTCCAGGAGGCCCTGATCCCTGGGAGGACATGGCAGGAGCTGCCTGCCCATGGATGCCACCAACTCTTGTCCTCCGTACACCTTGTGTTCTGAGCCTCTGCCGTGACCCTCATGCCCAGGGGCTTATCTCGTCCCTGAGCCTAAGTGAAAGTTTGAAGGAATAAAAAGAGCATTCTATTTTTTAATTAAAACACAAAATAAACTCTCAGGGCTTTGTTGTGTTGAGATCCTGAGCAGGAAATGTGGAGCCCCCCACCGTGGACATCGGGCTGGGGAGGAGCCAGGCTGATGTGCTGGGCCTGGTGTCTGCTTCCCTGAGCTCCTGGGTAGGTGGGGATCAGGGCCAGGCCCCTCAGGTCCCTGGGCCCAGGCCTCCTGGGGGTCCTGGGCTTTGTCAGGCTAGGGGTGGAGGCGATGGCAGAGTTACAGATGGATGTTCGCCTGCTTTGTGAAAAGCACCCGCTGTGTGGACCTAAGAGAAGCCTGCAGAGTCACTCTGGGCCTGGCAGATTTGCTGGTGGGGGTCAGGGGTTAGGGGCCCAGACAGGCCTGGTGGTGGGCAGAGTTGTCAGTCCGAGCAGAAGGACCCCGCAACCCCAGGCCGTGGCCGGCCATCTTGGCACTGCCCATGGCTGCCAGGTCCCGCCTTCTGTGCCCCCGTATAGGCATCTGGCACCTCCTGGGCCCCTCTCTGTTGATGCCATTCAGGCCCCAGGGCTAGTGCCCCTCTCAGAACAAGCTGCTTGGTCATTCCCAGTGTTTCTTCATGGAAAAGTCCAGATGTACAGAAGTAGGAAGAACAAGTGCCCTTGTCTCCAGCTGTCCCAGTAATTGCCATGCAGCCCCTCTTCCCTGTCCCCTCCCCAGTCCCTGCATTGTTTCGTCCATGCTGGTCCCGATGCCACAGAAGTTTACATGCACCTGTTGCTTTTTACTTTGTGCCCAGACTATCAAGTAATCCCTGGTTTTCCTTGTTGTTTTCTCTGACCTGTGGGTTATTTGAAGCTTTGTCATTTGATTTTAAGCATTTAGGGATTTTTCAGATATCAATGCTAGTGCTTTCTGGTTTAATTCAGATGTGATCTGAGAGTCAGTCTGCCATTGAGGTCCTCACACTCGGCGGGAGGGAGTGCCCGCAGCAGCCACCTCTTACAGGGCAGGGCAGCTTTACACCCCACAGCTGCAGGTGCCTCTGGTCCCCCCTTTCCGTTCACCCCAGGCTTCGGGAGGCCCTGGCCCGGCCTCAGCCTCCGGAAGACCCCGGCTATCTGTTCCCTTGCCGGTCGATGCTGACTCTGCTGCCCACAGCCCAGCCCACGGGGTTGTGCCCCAATGACCAAAGCTCACTGCCAAGCAGCAGGAGCATGGGGCCAGGGACACAGCTCAGGGCAGCAGAGGCAGAATCCAGCGTGGGCAGCAGCGAGCTGTCTCCAGAAGGTGGGGCTGCTGCACAGGCTTAGCCCTTCCTGTGGCCTCGGCCCTTTCTCAGCAGCTGTTGCATCAAACTGGCTGGCACCTGGCTCAGCTGGTGAGGTGAGGGCTGGGGAGAGTCCCCGGGACCGGGGTGGGGGAGGGTGGGGGAATGCGGCTTGGCTGCCCAGAGATCAAGGCCCAGCTGCTATCCCCAGGAGGTGGCTCAGTCCCTGAGGCACTGGCCAGGCCCATTCTGCCCATCCATGGTGAGTGGGTGTGGGGGGAGGGAAGGGGCCCAGTGAGGGGAGGGTCGCCCAGGAAGGAGGTCACTCTGGGAAGAGCTGTGCCCAGTCTGGCCTGGCTCTGCAGGCGGCAGCTTGAGCGTGGCTGGCCTCTGTGGCATCGTGTTACCTGTAGAGCCTCCGGGGCAGCACAGGCTGCCAGTTCTTATGTGACCTGTTGGGACATGCAGGGCCAGCTGTGTGGGTGCAGGGAGGCCAGGGTCAGGCTGATACCCCTCAGGGTCCCCTACCTACAACCTGAGACCTGACCTTGGCCCCAGGATGCCTGGGAAAGTGAAGCTGCCAGTTACAGAGCATCTGCCGGCTGGGGACAGAGCAGGCTGGAGAGTGGTTTGGCCCTATCCAAACTTGGGGAGGGCCTCTGCTCTCATTTCCAGCGCCAGGCCCTGTACCAGCCAGGGTGGGCCTCCAGGGCCTTCGAGCAGCTTTCTTCCCCAGCTTTCCTCTGCAAGAACTAGCAACTTCCACTTCCCTCCCAGGGGCCAGACTGGCTGGGCGAATCAGAGACGGGCCACCAGGGAACTCTCCCGGTGCGAGGACCGCCCAGCCTCTGTGGACTTAGCCAGAACCACCCAGGAAGTCCAGAGGCCTCCCTCCCTCCCACTCCGCCCTCCCACGAGCCACCAGGCCGCCGGCAGCTTCTCCACAGCCCAGAGACACAGACGGACAGACAGCTGACGTACCACTGTGGCAGCCCGAGGATCCCGAGGTAACGCTGGCTGGGTGCCCCTCTCTAGGGGGTAGGAGATGTGCTGTTGGCCCTTTGATGGGGGCGGGGGTCCTGAGCAGAGACCCCAGAGGCACTGAGCTTCCCAGAAGAACTTCTGGGAGATGAGCCAGCAGCCCCCACCATCTCGCCCTTGCCCCTCCAGGGGACTGGGCACATCCCTGTCCATGTACCCCTTAGTGGCAGGGTATCAGGCATGAAACCGGGTGGATTTCAAACTGGAAAGGCAGGGGATGGGCCCAGTGTCCACACAGCCAGCCAGGGTCCTCAGGCCCTCCTTACTGCACTGTTGTTTTGTTCAGCCCTCTGCCTGTCATCGGCTAAACGGGGTGACATTGGCTAAGAGCTGGAGAAATCCCTTTGAGGTTGAGAGCTCTGGCCTCCATCCTGCTGGAGGCTCTGTCCCACCACCCCAAGCAGGCACGTGGTACTCCAGCTTCACCATCCAGCGGGGATCCTGGTGGGGTCCTGGGGAAGGGCTGGTGTGACCATCTGGCCCTGCCTCCCTCTGGGCTGAGGGGAACCAGGACAGTGCTGGGGGCAGGAGGGGGACCCAGAGATGACTGGATCCCACGCCAAGGCTCCCAGCCTGTACATGGGGGTGTCCAGGCCAGCCCTTCCCACTGGCCAGGCCCAGCAGCCGCCAGACGACTGGGTGGCAACTCCATTGCATCACTGGCGGCCAGCAAGCGGAAGAGGAGACAGACTGGGATCGGGTGTGAGCGCCTGTCAGGGAACGAGGAAGTCCCAGCAGTCGCCTGCGAAGGTGGAGCCCATGCTCCAACCTGCCCCTGGCCCAGCTGCCACCTCCACCCTCACCTGCACAGCGAGATTGTGCCATGCTGGTTGGCACCTCATGGCATGCAGCTACTCCACCCCTGTCCTACGGCTGCCGTGGCAGCTCATGACACCTGTGGGTGTTGCAGGGGGCCTCTCGTGTAAAGTGTTCTCCCCTTAGAGCCAACTGTTCCCACGCGTCTGCACCTTCTCCCCCTGCTTGTTCAGGGCAGCCAGGAGAGAAAGCCCTGGGGCAGGCAGAGGTGCAAGGGCCAGGGCCCAGGAACGATGGCAGGGACCACCCTGCCGTTTTCTCCCCAGGAGGTGGTGGTGGAGGAGGGCTGCAGGGAAGCGGCTGGGTGGCACCAGGCCCTGAGTCCCACGTGGACTGTCCACTCAGGGGCTGGCCCTGGACGGGCTGGGAGGAGGCAGACGTCTCAGGGACACCCCTGCCACCATTGTCAGCACCCCCAGCCCCTACCATGTCCGACTACGAGAACGAGGACCAGTGCTGGAGCACCCTGGAAGGCTTCCGGGTGAAGCTCATCTCCATCATCGACCCCTCCCGCATCACGCCCTACCTGCGGCAGTGCAAGGTGCTGCACCCCGACGACGAGGAGCAGGTGCTCAGCGACCCCAACCTGGTCATCCGCAAGCGCAAAGTGGGTCAGTGCCCCGGCCCGGCCTCCAGCTCGTCCCTCTCGGCCCCCTGCTGCCCCAGCCCCCTCCCCCCAACCCAGTGCCCCCAGCCTGGTCTTTCTGACTGCAGGCGTGCTCCTGGATATCCTGCAGCGCACGGGCCACAAGGGCTATGTGGCCTTCCTGGAGAGCCTGGAGCTCTACTACCCACAGCTCTACAAGAAGGTCACGGGCAAGGAGCCCACGCGGGTCTTCTCTATGATCATAGGTGGACTGGGGCCGCCCAGGCACTGGGCGGGGCGATGAGTCGGGAGGGAACAGGGCTGCGGGGACACACCTGTGCCGGAACAGGGCGGGAAGTGGCCGTCACTCTCACCCTCCCTGCTTTGTGGCATGCCTGGAGGGGCAAAAACTGGAGGAAAGGGGGTGCGTCCTCTCACTCACTGAGGGGAGCCCTGCTGCCAGGGTTCCAGCTCCCTGTGAGGGGGGAAACTGCTGCCCAGCACCTGGAGGAGCGGGTGATGGCAAGGGGGCCTCTCCCATGGCCAGAGGAGAGGGCAGGAACTGCTGGCCAAGTCGGGCCCCCCAGGGCTATACAATGGACCATGCACCCGATTCCCTCACCCTATATAAGGGGGCACACAGGGGAGCCTGGCCCTGCAGCTCCTCATGGCAGGGACCCTGGGTTTGAAGGGAGAGACTCCTGTGCCCACAGGCACCCTGTGACAGGTCGGAGATGCACACCAGGGCCCAGGTCTCTGAGTAGCCAGCGGCGTTCTCAGAGCCCAGAAGCGGCCACACAGCCCAACTTGGCTTCAGGCCCGCGGGCTGCTGGTCTTCAGGTCACTAAAGGCTGGCACCAGCTCCAGGGTCCTTCCCAGGGAAGGCAGCTTGGACCAGACCCACCCTGGGGGTGGACATGGGTGCAGGGGGCCCATGGGTGGACGGCGGGTGCAGGGGGACCCACAGGTGGACATGGGTGCAGGGGGACCCACAGGTGGACATGAGTGCAGGGGGCCCATGGGTGGATGATGGGTGCAGCAGGGCCCTTGGGTGGGCATTCGGGGTTGGGGGCCTGTGGGTAGACAGTGAGTACAGGGGGGCCCTTGGGTGGGCAGTGGGGGCAGCAGCCTCAGGGGGCCCCTGACCCGGGCCACGCCCACAGACGCATCTGGGGAGTCGGGCCTGACGCAACTGCTGATGACGGAGGTGATGAAGCTGCAGAAGAAAGTGCAGGACCTGACCGCCCTCCTGAGCTCCAAGGACGACTTCATCAAGGAGCTGCGGGTGAAGGACAGCCTGCTGCGCAAGCACCAGGAGCGCGTGCACAGGCTCAAGGAGGAGGGCGAGGCCAGCGCGCACGAGCTGAAGCGCTGCAAGGACGAAAACTACGACCTGGCGCTGCGGCTGGCGCGGCTGAGCGAGGAGAAGGGCGCCGCGCTCATGCGCAACCGCGACCTGCAGCTGGAGGTAAGGCCGCCCCGCCCACCCACCCCCGCTTCCCGCCAGGTGGAGGTGCCCCCTCCACAACCCCTCCCCACCTGCGACGCTGGTGGGGGAACCTGGCCCTGAGATGCCAGCTGCCAATGGAGACACCCACCCCTGCCCCTGCTGCTGCCTCCGGGTGGGAGCCTGGGGCCCCGGGGAAGCTGCAGGGCAGAGCATCCGAGGGTATCCAGGCTGCGCGGTGGGCAGTGGACTCAGGGGCAGGGGACACGGAGGCGGGCAGGGGTTGCCCAGCTGACAGGCGCCTCCGGCAGATCGACCGGCTGAAGCACAGCCTCATGAAGGCAGAGGACGACTGCAAGGTGGAACGCAAGCACACGCTGAAGCTCCGGCACGCCATGGAGCAGCGGCCCAGCCAGGAGCTGCTGTGGGAGCTGCAGCAGGAGAAGGCGCTGCTGCAGGCGCGGGTGCAGGAGCTGGAGGCTGCGGTCCAGGTGGGGCCCGTGCGGTGTCTGGCGGCCTCCGGCCAGGTGGGGCTTGAGGCCAGGGCAGCCGTGGGGCCTTGCAGCCGGGCCACAGCCACCTGCCCTCTCCTCTGTGCCTCGCGCAGGTGGGAAAGCGGGACAAGAACAGTCCGTACATCCAGGTCCTGGAGGAGAACTGGCGGCAGGAGCTGCGGGAGCACGAGAAGCAGGCCAGCACCATCCTCTCTCTGCGCAGAGACCTGCGCCTGGCCGAGGCCCTGCGTGCCCGGGTAAGAGGGTGGGCACCGGGCCGGGGTGCGGGGGCGCTAAGCCTCAGCACAGCATCCCCACTTCACCCCTTACCCCCCAAAGGGCCCCCCAAGCCCCACTCCTTGCCCCTGGTCCCCCAGAACCACTGCTGGGAATCCGCCCCAAGCCCATTGCCCAGGGGGCTGGCTGGTGGGGGCAGCAGTCAAGCCGTGGGGGCTGAGCAGCCATCCCTGCAGTGCCTGGAGGAGAAAGAAATGTTTGAGCTGCAGTGCCTGGCCCTGCGCAAAGACTCCAAGATGTACAAGGAGCGCATCGAGGCCATCCTGCACCAGATGGAGGAGGTGGCCGTCGAGCGGGACCAGGTACAGCTGCGCAGCCCCCAGAGAGGGGCCCGCAGGGTGAGGATGCAGGAGGGGGCTTCCCCCACCCGCATGTCCACCTTTCGGGGCAGGCAACAGAAGGTTTCTCTGCTGCACTCATGATACACGCTCTTTCAAAGACCAGAAACCGTCGCGAACGGGGCCCACGGTCCGCCTTCCAGCTGCACCTTCAGACTTCCTTTTTAGATCTAGTTTGTTTTACAAAAACAGAATCTTTCCATCTGTCTTTGTTTTGCTAGTAGCTTTCGTAACTTCAAAACCACAGCCCCGCTGACCGACACGTTGTTGTGAGCAGCATCCCCCTGGGTGGGCAGGTCTCATCCCCACATCTGACCTCTCCCTGTCACAGGTCGTGCCCCGGCGGAGCTGTGCAGGGTGACTTGGCCTCAAGCGTAGACTCCTCGTAACTCAGCAGGTCCGCTTCTGGAAACCTGCCTCTAGAAGGATGCTGATTGCAAGGCCACATTCCAGAGCGTGAACTGAAACAGCGGGAAACTGCTGCAGTCACTTTAAAGACCATTCAGCAGCTCTTTGCAAGCAGGGACTCGATATAAAACTAGGTCCCAAATTTATAAAACATACGTGGAGACATCGGGGGCCAGAAGGGGCTCTTTTTGTAGGCAAGACGCCACCTTCTTAATCTCTCATAAAGCACCCTACACTTTCCTAAGCCTCGATCGCTTTTGCAACCCCCCAAACACTCATGTCCGTGGACTCCAAAGAGGGCAGGGCCAGCACTGGCTGGCCCCCAGCATGTCCTGTCCCTGGCATGCTCTGCCTGCCACGTGGCCCTTCCTGTTGCTAGAAGTTTAGCGGGGAGCTTTGCTAGAAGGCGATAGAGCCAGACATGAAGTGAGAAAGCCAGCAGGGAGAAATGAAAGCACTGTCTGGAATGTGGGGGAGCTGTGCTCTGAGGCTGCCTGTCCCCAGGTCTGCCCTGCCTGTTCCTGCAGGCCATTGCGACACGGGAGGAGCTGCACGCACAGTGCGCCCGGGGCCTGCAGGAGAAGGACGGGCTGCGCAAGCAGGTCCGGGAGCTGGGCGAGAAGGCCGATGAGCTGCAGCTGCAGCTGTTCCAGCGCGAGGGTCAGCTGCTGGCAGCCGAGGGCAGGCTCAAGCAGCAGCAGATGGAGACATTCATCCTGGTGGGCCCAGGGGCCTGGGGACGGCAGGGGGACTTTGTACCTGCCTCTTGGGCAACAAGTGTTAGGCCAAGCTCAGCCCTGGGGTGCTGGTGCAATGCTTGGGGGGCTCAGCAGGACACGGTGGCAAGGGCCTTGGGGGCCGTTCCTAAGAGTCCAGAGCCCAGAGAAGCGGGGAGGAGTCATGGGAGTGACCCTGACAGGTCCCTGGTTTCCTGAGCCTCTTCCTAGCTCAGGGCCCATGGCAGGAAGTGGGGCCACTGGATAGGGGGTCTGCTGAAGGTGATACCCATCCCACAGGGCCCCCACAGGCTTTGTAAGTGGTGAGGAGGAGGCAAGATGTTTTGGGGAGGGGGCGAGGCAGGGACTGGTCAGGGATGCTTGTGCTTTCTGGGGATGGTGGTCTGGGACCCCTCTCCTCAACCCTGGCCCACACCAGCCTGCTGACCAGGCCCCTTCTTATGACCCCAGAGCTCTGACCTGGAGGACAGCTCGCCCAGGAACTCTCAGGAGGTAAGAGCGAGTCCAGAGTGAGTTCAGGGCTGGCCCCCTCCCACATCACCCGACTTCCCAGTCCCTCACAAGGCCGAGGGGTTGCTGTTTGCTTAGCTGTAAAATGCGGTGTGGTGCCCACCGCCCGGCCTCTGTGGCATGGGCCTCCTTGCCTGGGTTCCTCCCCTACCCAGCCCGGCTGGGTCACAGAAGTCCCCAAGAAGCCCTATAATCAGAGCACCGTGGGGGCCAGGGGCAGCTGTGGGCGTGGGGTGCAGGGCGGGGGCACAGGTGGCAGATGGGATGGTCTGAAGCCGGTCTGTCTCTCTGCAAGCTTTCGCTCCCGAAGAGCCTGGAGGAGGACGCTCAACTCTTGGACAAAGGTGAAGAGGCGAGTGTGGGCGTGTGGACGTGGGCGTGTGAGCCTGGGTGTGTGGATCTGGGAGTGAGCATGGATGTACCCCCAGGAGTAGCCAGGCCCACGGGCATGGAGGACCGTAGTTGAGGCCCAGGAGGCCTCGGCATTGCTGGCCTTGGGTGGCAGTGCCTGGACATGGGCCCTCATGTGTGGCCTGGGTTTTACACTGTGTCCCAACCAACAGGGACATGGGGGCCCAGAGTGGCTGAGTAGCCATCCAGGCCTGGCCAGCTAGCCAATGAGATTCAAACCCCCAGCTCTATCCCATGGTCAACCAGGGCGTGTTGTGCCATGGGGGTGAGGGAAGGTGACATGAAGTGAGCATCCAGGTGTACTATACTAGGATGTGAGGCAATGAAATGGAGGAGGAAGAGGGGCAATGGGGCTGGTGGGGTGGGGACATGCAGTGGAGGGTCAGCAGGAGACCTGGGACTGGGCAGAGAGTGGGGGCAGGAGGCAGGAGGCCCTCTAGGGGCAGCAGGCCTGTGGGGGCCTCCCTCTGACTAGCAATTTAAAGGGGCCATGGTAGAGAAGGTGGTGAGCTGGGAGTGGCTCTCCAGGTGACCCCCAGGGTTTGTCACAGATTAGACTGGGGGGTGGTCCAGACAGACTTCCTCAGTGCCAAGCCTGACCCCAACTTCTAAAGGGGAAGGGCAGCAGCAAAATGGAGAAGCAGGGGCGAGGCGGATGTGGTCAGGTCCTGTGCTCTTGCCAGAAAGGCACGAATTAGAGGCTGCGGAGTCCCATGTGGGACAGAGACAGGCGGGACCCTGGAGCCACCAACAGCGGGGGTGGGGGTAGGTGTTGGGACGGTAGCCAGCCGCAGCCTGGCTTGGGAGCCTTCAGCTCAGGCAGTTCCCAACCTGGGGTGCCTAGGCCCTCACAGGACCCTGGCAGACCTGGAGGTTAGAGGGCAAGGAGGAGGGGGCAGTCTCAGCCAAGAGCAGAGACCTGGACATCCCCAGCCCCCTGGCCTCAGCTTACTCTTGGCCCACCCTGGCTCTAGCAGCTCTAGAACTTTCTGCTCCTGACCGCTGCTGTGCCTTGGCCACCTCTGTGGCTGCCTACCTCTACCCACCCCTCCAGGACCCGCTGCCTGGTCAGCATGAGGGAGCCCAGCCCATGGACGGTCAGCTTGGGAGGAATCTCTGCCTGGGAGCGAGGAGTGGGCCTCAGTCTTCCTGTCTATAAAATGAAAATGTCCTCTGTGGGTCAATGGGAGTGTCCCACAAGGTCTTGTAAGACTGGCAGGGCCCTGTGACCAGTGAGGAGGGAGTCCAGCAGATGGGCAGGACTGGCAGCACAATCCTTTCTTCTAGGTGGTGCGGCTCAGAGGGAGAGCCTGGAGCAGCCCTTTGTGGCTCTGCAGAAGGAACGGCTTTCGCTGGCCCCCAATGTAAGGCTGCAGGAGAATTAGGGGCTCCCCCACCAACGGCTGTGTGGCAATGGTGGGGAGGGCAGCTCCTCAAGCAGACCCCAGGGAAGCCCCTGCTTATTGGCACAAAGCCTGGAGGAGTCTCAGGTCCTGACTAGGAACCCGGGTCTCACTGTCTGCCCTGCTGGACCCTGACAGCCCACGGCCACATGTCACATGTCCCTGCACAGCCCACACTGGCTCATCATCGTCCTTGGCGCGGTCCATGGCCTCGTGGGCCTTGTCTCATTTAAGGCCGGACACCAACCCTGATCTGCTCACAGGGGGCACTTGCCTGCCCCCTCCCCACCGGGCCCAGTTACCTGACTCCCCTCCTCTTCCTCCAGGACGCTGGCCGCAGCAGCGGGGAGCCCCCGGAGAAAGAGGAGAAGGAGCGGAGGCGCCTCAAGGAAAGCTTTGAGAACTACCGCAGGTGGGGGCCAGGGGAGACCCCCAGGTTCCCTCCGCGCTGGCTGGGGAGGGCTTGCGCGGTAAGGGGGACAGGTAGCCGCATCCCCGCAACGTCTGCGTCCCCCACAGGAAGAGGGCGCTTAGGAAAATGCAGAACAGCGGGCGCCAGGGTGAGGTGGACTGGGAGAACACGACGGGCAGCGACAACACGGACACCGAAGGCCCCTAGCCGCCGCCCCACCTCCCACCCGGGGGACTCCGAGCTGCGCCGACCTCGCCCGCAGGCACCAGTGAGCCGTCCCCGGGAGCCCCAAGCGCGCTGCGGGGACGGCTGGACTTAAGTTGCCCAATTCGCAAAATGATACAATGTGACCACTTTCGTGTCATGCGCGTGCATCACTGTCAGTAAAAAGGACTTCTTCTGCTTTTCTTATATAATATATATTCACTGGAATAAACGCCGATGAAGTCCGCGGGTCCCAGCCCCCGGCTCCGGGACAGGGGCGCACTGCTGGCACCACCGCCGGGTGCCCGCGCCCGCTACCCGCGAACCGCCCCCTCTGCGCGCCGGCCCTCCCACCCACCCCGGTGACTGCTCCCCAACCAGCGACGCGGCCGCGGGGACGCCGCTACAGGCCTGAAAGCTCCAGCCCGGAGTTCCGCGACTTGCGACCGGGCGAGCACGTGGGTACCCGGCCACGCGCAGCCCGCCAGAGGGCAGCAGAGCGCGCGGCCGCCCGACCCCCGGCAGCTGCCGACGTCACTTCCGCTCCGCCGTGCCCGCCCCCAAGATGGCGGCGGCACGGCCTCAGCCGCAGAGGGCGGGGGCGGGAAGGACGGCGGCGGCCGCGGGATGCTGCGGACAGTACAGGGGCGCATGTGGGTGCTGCTGCGCCGTACTCGGTCCCTGGGCCCCGACCTGAGGCAGCTGTGGGGTCGCGGGACCCACTTAGAGGCCGCGGCGAGGCGGAGGGCCCGGGCCTGGGGTTGGCGGCGCTTGAGCTCCCAGCCGGGGCCGGAGCCTGGACAGGGGACGGCGCTGGGCCGCGTGGAGGCGGCGCACTACCAGCTAGTCTACACCTGCAAGGTGGACGAGCGGGCGCTCCCTGCAGGACCGTGCTGGGAGGCGCGGGCTGTGTTAGGAGGGGAGGGGTCTTCCCGAACGGTGGGCCTAACCCTCGGGTGGGCGGGCCTTCTGGTGGGTGGGGCTTAGCATCGGGAGGCGGGCCTTCCGAGGGGCGGGGCCATTTCTTAGGTGGGGACCAAGCCTGGGGGGTTCGGGCCTCCCAGGAGGGGTGGGGCTTTCTTGGGAAGGCGCGGCTAAGCCTCGGGGTGGAGCTATCGCTTCGGGGGTGGGGCTTCTGAGGGGCGGGTCTAGGCCTCGGGGGCGTTTTTTCCGGGAGGTGCGCCCTGTGCTCCGCCCCGCTCACGCCGCTCCCCGCCCCGGGT
This sequence comes from Myrmecophaga tridactyla, assembly GCA_004026745.1. Taxonomy (NCBI): domain Eukaryota; kingdom Metazoa; phylum Chordata; class Mammalia; order Pilosa; family Myrmecophagidae; genus Myrmecophaga; species Myrmecophaga tridactyla. The sequence continues at coordinate 2,251 of PVIY010049041.1, read as the reverse complement.
CCAGGTTTGTGGGACCCGGTGTTCCCAGCGCATCTCCAAGCGTGCCTACCACCAGGGCGTGGTCATTGTGACCTGCCCGGGTTGCCGCAACCACCACATCATGGCCGACAACCTGGGCTGGTTCTCGGATCTGGACGGGAAGAGGTGAGTCACCCGGTGGGGTTGGGGATGGGGTCTCTACCCTGGGCGGGGAGCCCACCCAGCAGGACACCCTAGCACCCCGGCCCCCTTGAGCTTTCCCCTTAGTGTGGACACTAGTCCTGTTCTTAGGGCTGCCTGGTAAAATGCAGTACAGTGTGGGATTCCGGCTGCAGATCAACAGCAGATCGTGTTTGGTGTAAAGCTGTAGGTCCCCAGGTGGAGACAGTTTTGCTTGTTGAATCTTGCCACCCGAACGTGGCAGGGTGCTTTGTTGCCAGCTTTTGCCCTCTCACGGGTGCTTGGGTAAGGTGAGGCAACATGGTGGTCACTGCAGGCCGTGGCCCACCTTACAGATGCTTTCTCTAGAATTGGGTTTCTCCGTAGTCCCGTGTACTGTTGCCCCGACCCAGCCTCAGTACTTGCAAAAGGAGTAGGTGTCTGCTCCAGGGCCTCTGTCCGGGCAGTGGGAGGCGAGGGCATGGTAATTTCTCTTCTCTGACTGGGCCGTGGGCTGGGGCCCTGGCTCTCAGGTGGGCAGTGGGGGTTGTAGGGGCCCTGCTCCTGCTCCCTGCTGCCTCCTGGCTGGGGAACCGGACTGTCCCCACTGGCACCTGTGAACAGGACGGTGGCAGTGCTGAGCCCCTTGCAAGCCTAAGGTGGCTTTGGATGGGCGTGTCCCAGCAGGGGTCACATGATCCCTTTTCTTTGGGTTTTGCTTCCCAAGGCAGCTCTTATTGTCAGAGACGTCCTCAGGATTGATTGTGGCGGTGGCTCAGCTGCCTGATGGTGTTCATGGCCCTGTGGGGTGGCCTTGAGGCCACGTGCTGCTGAGACGGAGGCTCCTGGCTCGCACCCAGCCCTGGGTGCTCTCCAGCAGGTGCTGCAGGACAGCCCCAGGGCTGGAGTGTAACACCGTTCCCTTGCCTCTCAGGAATATCGAAGAAATCCTGGCGGCCAGAGGGGAGAAGGTGTGCCAAGTGGCTGGGGAAGGGGCCCTACAGTTAGTTTTGGAGGTGCCAGAGGCCCCCACGAGCTCTGCTGATGCCCCAGAAGCTGGTGAGGACCAGGACCCCACTCTCCCTGTCAAGACGGCACCCAGCTGAGCCCTGCCTTCCTGGCGCTTGGGACCGCTGACTTCCTCTTCCGAGAGAAGGCACCCACGGCCCGGACTCTGCCTTCCGGTCAATAAACAGCTTATCCCTGTGTTGGCTCCCACTCTTCTGTCCATCAGTATCTCCTTCTGGAGTCAGAGTCCCTCCATGGGTCCCCGGTGCTGCTGGGGGAGCCACTGCTACTGGGACACATGGGCCTGCAGGGTCCAGCTGGGAGCAGACAGGGGCTCAGAGCCCCTGTGGGGAAAGATGCTAAGGGTGCCATGTTAAGGGGTTCCATGGATGAAGAAGGAGGCGCTTTACAGGCAAAGGGATGGCTCAGTTGTGCCCCATCTTGGGGCCCCAACCTTGCTGGGTACTGGGGGTGCCCCTCCTCTTCCTGGGGTGAGGACTGGGATTGGTGCTCCCTACTTGCTCCTCCCCCATCATCTAGACACAGGTGGCCCCATAAACCCTCCTCCTGGGCCACCCACTGTCCCTTCTGGTAGCATCAGGGGTCCCTTGATGCCTTTGATGAAACCAACTGAAAACCCAGACCATCCACTGGTGGACAAACAGGCCTGCGGGTCCCTGTCAATGTTTGGCCCAGAGTGCTCAGAAAGCGGCCCCAAGTAGCAGGCACCCCTCCCAGGCGCCGTCACGTGGGCGGTTTGTCTTCCCGGCTACATTGGGCGGAAGTCCCTGTGTTTATGTGAGCGAGGGTGCTCAAGGCCACATCCCCCACAGGCAAGAACACTCGCTGGCCTGAGGGAGGTGGCCATCGATGTGTGGTGAGGGGGAGTGGGGCACAGTGGCCCATTCCGCCTCACAGCCTCCAAGCCCAGCTCTGTCCGTGCCACACTCGATGGCACTGTCCTTTCCTCAGCAAATGAGCCTCCGTTATTCCACCCAGGGTCTCCAGGGCTGTCTGTGGAGACTGCAGCTCCCCACTTCCCCCATGAAGGCCCCAAAGCCACGGGCAAGCGAAGGCTAACTTGGGAGCCTCGAAACACTTCCCT
>PVIY010049040.1:0-16948 GCA_004026745.1 Myrmecophaga tridactyla | reverse complement strand
CCTTATCTCATTTGATTACTGCTTTCTGTAGAATCTACATCCTCTATGAAACTTCTAAATTGTTCCTCCATGTCTGGGGTAATAGATGAAATTCTATTCATATCTGGGTGATCTGGGGCAGAAGATGAATTTTTATTCATATCAGGGTGCATGCACACTTCACATTTACATATTGTTCCTCTGTGAGACTGAAAGCACATAATCACAGCTCTCTTACAGTTTTAAGATTACATTTAAAGGTCACTACTACAGAAGGATGCAAAAAGAAAAGTAAGGGAGTCATTGAATCATTGACAAAAGGGGTTAAACTTAAAAGAACATTGATCTTAAACAAATATTTGACATAACTAACAGTGTAATCATATATAACATAAAAATAATAAGATTTAATGTCTATTAGTAAATAATAATTTTAGGATAATAATTTGTTCTGTACTTCAAGACACTAGCATATAAAATCAAAGTGAAGAAGAATCATAGTAACAATTTTCCAAATTCTTTCACAACTGTGCAACAAGGAAAACTGATTAATGTAAGTTTGATTAAAGGTGTCAAATATGTATTGTAAACATTAAGTAAACTTCAAAAAAAGAAAATATCATCTATAAATATCAACAAGAGGTATTAAAAAGGAATTTTAGCAAAAGTATGATTTAATTTCTGCAAGGAAAAGGGATTAAAAGCATGGAATAAATCTTTAAAAACACAATGTAAGCTGGTAGAAACTATACCTAAGTATCAATTTTCACAATAAAATATTAAACTTACTAATTAAACAAACAGTGAGCATAAAAATTAAAAGCTGGAACTACATAAAATAGGCACTGATAATCTAAAAGAACAAAAGCATTCCTCTTATTTATCAATGTTAGAGAAAATAAACTTTCACGCTTTCATTATTGTGAAAGATAAGATGGAAATTACAAAATGATAAAATGACCATTAGAATTTAATTATTGCAAGGAACCTAGAAACATATCCTTAACGAATAATAAAAATACATTTGGAAGAGGTAATTGAAAAATCCATCAAATCTTGGGATATTTTTATATCTTTTTCTCTAATTATATACATGAAATGATAAAATATGTGTAAAGATATTTTTCAGCTCCATTGCATCCATGACTTGTATTTCTCAAGAGGAAATATGCAATTAGAGTAGGGGCTGGCCATGAAGTGAGTGGCTGTGATTATTCAGTAGGACATGTCCTACCTGGAAAGCCTAGAGATTAAATTCAGAGATGCCCCACATCAATTGTGTTTCTCTGTTATCTCCCAAATCAGCATAAGAAAGCTTCAAGTTTGGGAGCTGGCCCAGTTAGCAAAATTAAAAAGGTTAATGAAAGGCTGCAGAACTAAAGGCAACTCACAAAGCATGCTTAGCCATATCTATTGAATATTGTAATATTTACCAAAATAAGAGGGTTACTTCAGGACTATATGTAGATTTTTAATAACAATGTTTTCTTTTCATTCACTTAGTCACCACTACTGGATCAATGGAGCCTGCTTCCTGGGCCTTGTATTGAAATGATGGACATAGAGTACAGAAAGAATGTGGATATTTCCATCCATATTAAAATAAATTACTCTTGCATATCATTCAAAGAACTTAATCATTGCAGTCTACTCCTTCTCAACTGAGAACCTATACCCTTCTCTTTAAATCGTATGTGATATCTAAGTAAAAGCCATACCATTCATACTTCCACCTAACAATACACAACCATATTGCATACAACTGGAAACACTAACTCTCCCCGAAGCAGGGTGAAAATCCTTGTATAACATTCATTCTTTAACATAAAATTCTATAACTTAAACAAGAATCTAATACAACTCATGTCATGTAAGGGGATAAGATAGGGAAGAAAACAAAGATATTTGATTTATGCATATATACACACATAGTTATAGCAAAACAAAGAAAAAAATTTTAAAAAAAAGATCATTCTCAGTTTTGTACCTGGTCACATGGTCTTATATCATATTCATAACTATCTACTTTTACTATTTACTTCACATTCCCTTTACACTCATCTGGCTTTGAGTCTTTGACTCATTCTGAAGTTACTGGATCATTAGTAGTCCTGTCTGAATTGCAATGTTGCAGTTTTCCATTGACTTTAATCACAGGGTATGGTAGTACTATGAAACACACTATGGGATTTCCTGTGTTCTAGACAAACTATTTACCTATTATGTGTATTTGCATTACAGTCTTGTTTCCACATGATATTCAGGATCAATAAACCTGTACAGTACAGTAATTCTCTTCTTTGTTTCCTGATTCAGATGCAAGAGGAACCTGAAGTGGCCAGGAGACAGTCTTAACTATGAGTTCAGTGGAATCATCTATGTGTGTTCTAATGAAGCATTCACTTTTTGGAACTAGGACATGTACACCAGATTTAGGTAGCAAAAGCTTTCTGGTGATAATTAGCCACAATAGTGATTGATGAAGCTCCAATTTCAACCCCTTGTTTTCTGGTGCTGTTTCTTGGTTATAGATATACAGTGCCATAGAATGGATATTCATTATAGCATAAAGAGCTTTCTGAAGGGCATTGTCCCAGGCCTGTAAAGTATAGTCAATATTTGGTAGTGTAATTGAGTCTTTAACTACAGTACCCCTCTGTCCTATGAAGCTAGCTGTTTCAGGATGATGGGGTATATTATAAGAACAGTGTATTCAATGAGCATGTACCCATAGCTGTACTTCACTAGCTGTAAAGTTGGTTCCTTGATCAGAAGCAGTGTTGTGTGGAATACTGAAATGGTGGATAATGCATTCTGCAAGTCCATGGTAGATAATTTTGACAGAAACATTGAATGCAGGGAAGGTAAAGCCACATCCAATTAATGTGTCTATTCCAGTTAGAAAAATATGCTGCCACTTCCATGATGCAAATGGCCAATGTAATCAATGTATCAGAAGGTAGCAACTTGACCACTTTGGGGATAGTGCCATAGCATGGACTGAGTCATGCTATATTCTGCTGGCAGATTGTGCAATTAATGCATCTATACCTAGGTCAGTCTTGGTCAGTGGAAGTCCATGCTATTGAGTCCATGCATAACCTCCATCCTCACCACTGCAGCCACTTTTTCATGATCCCATTGGACAACTATAGGAATGTCTGGAGAAGGGATCTGATTAGTATCCATTGAATGGGTCTTCTTATCTATTTGATTGCTAGTTTAAATCACCCCTTGGTGAACATTCACATGGAACATTAATGTCTTCATATTTTTCCCACTCAGAAATGTCTACACATATATATCCTTTTTGGCTTCTATGATAACAGTTGCCTAATCATGTTCCTTTAAAATCCCTGATCATCCAGCCGACCATTGGTGACAGTCCATGAATCAATATACAAACACGACTGACTGAGACCAGCTTAGTAAAAGGGGTTGAGGAAAGCCTCATGAAACTAAAAAATAAAGACACTCACATAGAAGAGTCTTTTAAGATGAGAGTAGGGGACTCATGTCTCAAAGGACAAGAGCTCTGGATGCCTGCTCAACATGATATTTATTTTCTCAATAAAGCAGGGAGTGCACAGAAATAATTTTTTGTTTATGTTTATTCTCTAACAGTACATGCAGACAGAGGGAGTACCTGTTCCTTCATTATCAAGATAATGATTACAGGACAAAGAGCACGTTTTTGCTCTATCTTTACTAGAATGATAGCCAAGTGGAAGTTTCTCAACTTTGCCTAACTTTAGTGTTCTAAAGTTAATAGTCCATCATAAATGACAGGACTCAGTATTGTGAGTCTTGCTTTGACTTCATCTCTTATTTTTCCTTCATTTCCCCCTTTTTGTTTTTGAAGAATCAGGAAGGCAGTTTTGGTGACCTCTTTCTGAAATATTCATTCAAGGGCATTTTGCACACATCAGAAGACTGTGCAGGTTAAAAGGAGAAAAAGAAATGATATTACAATATTATTTAGTAACCCACCTCCCCATCCTTTAATCCACATAAGTGGACTAAGAGTCTGAAGCCCATCTGCTATGCTGTTAATAGTCTCTGAGGAGGACAGAAGTTCTACATGGGCATGTTGTATATCAGAGACCGATGCTTGGAGGTAAGATATATCCAAGCTTAAATTATCATAATATCCAGTTATATGATGGTGAATTTTCTCCCAGCAAATATCAGAAGCACTATATACATACAGAGTTACCCAAAACTAAATATATTCCAGTTACATTTTAAATGCATTTGTAGCTTTAAGAATTCCATTTCTTCTTCTAATAACATTACAGCATTGTCAGCATCAACTAATCAATCATTAATCTCTTTTTCAATTTTAGTTTGTTCTCCCCATGCAAGACAAGCATTTGTATGCCACTTTCTTACAAATTTAGTAGTATAAATACTTTGTTGTAAGGCAACAGCTGCTGCTACTGCAACAGTGTTCAAGCTATAATACCCAAAACAACTGCAATTAGAAACCCTATAAATTGGTTCTTCTAATAACTGGATGCAATACAGATAATAATACATGAGTATCTGGCAAGGATTCCCATGGCCATGTGTGATTCACAGGAATCCGTAATCCAACATGTCTTCTCAAGATCATATGACTACTATTAGAATTGGATATGGTATTATTAAGGCAAGTATATAATTTGCAAGAATTACAAGTTACCTCTGAAGAACTTTCATTGAAATGGAGCTCTCCTGTTATGAATACAAAAGGAACCCAAACACAGCTTGGTAAATAAATGGTTTTGCTACTTTTGAAGGAAAAATTGTACAGTTCATCATGAAAATATTTTCCATTCTAAAGTTTTATGGGCTGTAGGTTTAAAGGAATTTTACATAAAGAAGATTGTGTAGGCCTATTTTCTAGTTGAGGTAATGGAGGAACCATATCCATACCATGACAGTAATGGGCTGATCTGCATGTGTGGAAATTACAATATGGTTATATTGTGACACATGCCACTTTAAAGCTTCTACAGAAGAACATTTTGATGTGTGGTTGCAATTCTGGGCTGCATACCTCTTAGGAGACCAGTCCAAAACAATTCCATAGAAACCATTAAGTAACCACACCCCAAGAGATCATCTACATTTTTTCCAATGTATGTGTTCACTTTCAGGTGACCATACATGGCTATAAGTACAAGGTGGTCTATCAGAAGGATTCTTAGTTAAATTACTCAGAGAAGACTTTAAGCTCAAACCAGACAGCATATAGGACTGAGCTACTAAAACATTGCCATGTTTAGGAGTAACAGATAGCCATGCTTGGGATGACAAGTTAATACAACCCTCCAGCAGACCCACACACATAGGTCATATGGAAAAACCTAAAGACAAATTAAATAATGTTCCTTCTTCATCAGGATGTGGTGGGAGCAGAGAATCCTCAGGTCCCAGCATCCAAGAGGAATCATTGATATAAATTAAAGGAGGCCTTTCTTTTCAAGAAACAGGGTGTAACAGAGCAGGGTTGGGAATATGAACCCAATAGGTATTATTAGTTGCAGCAACAACAGGTAGGAAACTTACAGTCACAGTGATTATAACCATCATAGAGATAAGCATGTTAGGTGCTGTTACAGCATCTTGGCATAGATTCTGAATTTGTCCCCATGTTGGTGGACTTGTATTTCTAGTACCTGGAGTCAGTTTCAGTCGTGTAGTGGTCTAATTTAGTCCTTCCATCTGGATGGCTGGAGGGGTCTTGTCCCAGTATCAGGGACAGGAATTATCATTTGACCCAGAACTTCCTCTTTTTCCTGTCACTCATGGTATGGTTTTATTCTTCATCTAGGCACTCACACAGATTTCTCTCCTGCTTCTAGTAAGACACAAGCAAACCCTCATCCCCATGTTAACTGTTTACCCATATTCCAAGTACTAGTTAAAGGATCATTCCAGAAGATCTATGGGGCGTCCTTAACATTATGGGTATTTGCTTCATTCTGCTTATATTGTTTTTCCACAGCAGTAGCATGAATTTTTGTATTTCAAAAAATTTAGGTAAATAAAGCTTTGTGTAAATGAGTATGAAGCATTTCCTTATCTCCCCCTTTTTATTTTCTAAGTATAACCTTCAATGCCTGGTTGGTTGTTTCAACTATATCTTGTCCTTGGGGATTACAATGAATGCTGGAACAATGTGAACTGTTCCAATTTTGCAAGAATGGTTTAAGAGCTGCACTTGAGTAAATGGGGGCTTTATCAGTTTTGATACTTCTGCAGGAGTCCCATAACTGCAAAACAAGCTAGAAGATGTTGTTTAACATGTCATGATGTTTCCCTTGTTTGTGCTGTAGCCCATGTGTAGCCAGAAAAGGCATCCACAGTTACATGGAAATAATTTAGTTTTCCAAATGAAGCAAAATAAGTAACATCCATTTGCCACAAAGAATTTGGTTTTAATGCTCTAGGGTTAACTCCTGGTTCAGTTTGTACTGGGTTGTTCAAGATTTGACAAGAAGAACAAGTTTGGACTACATTTTTTGCTTGAGCTCAAGTTAATGGATAATGGGCTATAAGTCCAGCAGCATTTAGATGTGTCAAATTATAAAAATGTATGGCATCACTTAAAACTGGTGTAATTAGTTTATCAGCTAATGCATTTCCCTGGGCTGAAGTGCCAGGAAGAGTCATATGAGACCAAATGTGAGTGAGTGATATAAAAGGGATGACTATGAAGGTGCACAACAGATTGCAATTTCTGAAATAGCTGAAATAAAGTAGAATTTAGGTTTTGCTTGATAACAGCAGTTTCAACTAATTGCACCATAAACACCACATATGAAGAATCATGAAATATTAACTGGCTGGGAAATGAACTGAAGGCAGTAATCACTGCTAGGAGTTCAGCTTGTTGTGCTGAATGTCATGGGGTCAATTTTTTTTTTTGCTTTAAAACCTGAATATCCTGCAGTGAAATGTCCAGACCCATCAGTGAAAATAATAGGAGCATCTACATGTGGATTTATTTTGCTTTTTTGGGTAAGATGCATTGAGTTCTTTTAAGAAAATGTATGACAGGTTTATTGGGGAAATGATTGTCAATTTTTCCCACAAAGTCAGCAAAATAATTTTCCTTAACAAATGGTTCTGAAAGCAAGCATTAAGTTCTCTCCTTGTCAGAGGAAGTATCACTTGAGAAGGATTCTTTCCTAGTAATGAACTGGATATTCTCTGTCCTTAAGAATTATTTATGCAATAAGATCAAGATATAGAGATAGGATTTTACCAGATTATTAGGAAGAAAAACACATTCTACTATTCATCACCTTGCATGATTAATCCCATTGGAGAATGATTGGAGGGAATGACTGAAAATTGCAATGAACCATTAGGGTCAATGTGTTCTAATTGGGTTTTTTGAATTTACTGCTCAACTAGATCTATCTCCTTTTTGGCTTCCTTAGTCAGGAATGAGGACTATTAAAGCTTGAATCTCTTCAGGGTAAAGCAAAGAGATCAGACAATGCATAAGTAGCAATACCCACTTTTGGTCTAAGCCAATTAATATCTCCTAAAAGCATCTGTAGATCATTTAGAGTTTTTATAGAGTCTCTTCTAATTTGCATCTTTTGTGGTTTTATAGTTGTTCTATCTACCTCACATACTAAATAGGACATAGGAACGACTGTTTGAAATTTTTCAGGAGCTATTTTAAGCCCAGAATTTGTCAGATGCTTCTCTAGATCCTTACATAATGATATTAACTCAGTTGTTTCTGCCACACAGAGAATATCATCCATATAATGCATTATATAATATTGAGAATATTGTTTTCTTCTTGGACTCAAAACTCTAGTGACATAGTTCTGATCTGACACAAAGTGGACTGTTCAACATCTCTTGGGGTAGAACTTTCCATTAAAATATCTTCATAGGTTCTTTATTGATAAGAGAAGGGATGGAAAAGGAAATTTCTCCTTATCTTGGACAGCTAAAGGAAGAGCAAAAAAGCAATCCTTTAAATCTATAACTATTAGTGGCCATTTTTTTGGAATCATTGGAGGGAAGGGCAACCCTGACTGTAGGGCACTCATGGGCTGAACTACCTCATTTACAGCCCTGAGGTCAGTTAATAACACCCATTAACCTGATTTCCTTTTAACAGGAAAAACTGGAGAATTCCATGGGCTAAAGGACTCCTCGATATATCCTTTGTCTAATTGTTCCTTAACTAGTAACTGAAGTGCCTCTAATTTTTCAGCTGACAAAGGCCACTGCTCAACCTATACAGGAGTGGAGGAAGTACAGCTAAATGGCAATGACACAGAGGATTTAAGAGGGTAGTGAGAGTAGCGGCCACTATGGAAAAGGTGAATACCCTAGGTCTTTATGGTTTTTATAAGAGGGGAAAGAAATAAGGCCCACTATATTGTGATGATGTTTTCCTAACCCTAATCCAGAAATATGCCCTTGTTTTTGCATTATATGTTGGCACTGTTCACTACAATTATTAGGTTTAGGAATATGTATCTCAGTTTGCCATTGTTTCAACAAATCACGGCCCCATAGGTTAATAGTTAAGTCAGCAACATACAGCTGCAACTTAGCCGGTTGTCCATAATGGCCCTGGCAATGAAAAATATTAACACTTTCTTTCAAATCTTGGAGTTCCTAGTCCTAATAAGGAAACCAGTGCTTCTTGTAGTGTCCAAGAAGATAGCCAATGTTTAGTATTAATAATAGAAACATTAGCCTCAGTGTTAATAATACCTTTAAATTTCTTATTCTGAATAGTTATTTCACATAAGGGTCTACATTCTAAATTTTTTTCATCTAAAAACACTCCAGCCTTTCCCATACTTCCAAAGTCATAACTACTATGTACCCAATCACCCTTACCCACAGGCACATAAGGGAGAATAAGAAGTTGGACAATACCTTCACCTGGTGAAGCTTTCCACAGTGTGCATGATGACACCATAACCAAGATTTCTCCTTCATAATCAGAATCAATAATGCCTGTGCAAAATCTTACCCACTGGGAGGTGAGACGACTCCTTCCTAATATAAGGCTAACAGTTCCTGATGGCAAAGGACTGACAATGCCTGTCTTAACACAAAAAGGTGCTTCCCTGGGGAGTTACATACCAGGTTCAGCACAGGGAGGTCTGTTGCTGTGCTTCCCACAGTGGCTGGGGATAATCCCAGGGCATGTCAAAGTACTGGCTTAGTGGTTACATCTCTTGATCATTGACTTGAATGAAGATACCCTCTTTTTGTTCTGTGCTTGGAGTGTACCCTGCTGGTAGTCTCCCTGAAGTAATCTACCAACCTTATGAAATATAGATTTACATTGAGTAGACCAATGATTTTCCTTCTGGCACATGAGACGTAGTCCAGATGGTTCAAAATTTTTGTCTTATCATTTGTAACAAATCCCTTGTTTGTTTTCTTTCTACAATCCTTCCTAACATGGCCAGGTTTTCCACTATTATAACATTTTCCCTAGAAGGGAAAACTTAGTTTTAACCCTGCTGCTGCTTGATTCATTATACTAGCCTGAGTCTCAGTCATCATTTCCATTTTATGACTTTCTGTCCCAACATCTTGACAAAGTTTATTATACCCTGCTCAATCCACTTTCCCTTTCATTATAGCTATAGCTTTTTGACAGTCTTTATTTGCATTTTCATAAGCACAAATTTGTAGAATAGCATCTGCTGCTTCTCAGTTACTAATTTGTTTTGTTATAGCTACTTGTAAACAAGCTATAAATTCAGTATAAGGCTCTTTACCTCCTTGAACTATTTTTTGGAAAGAGGCTTTATGCTCCCCTTTGCTTTCAATTCTTTCCCATGCCTTAACACAGCGTTTACAAACTTGGCTAATGGTCTGATCTGTCATGGTTAATTGATCTTCAATTCTTCCCCAGGGACCTCTCCCTGCTACCTGTTCTAAAGAAATTGGAATATTCAATGCTAAATTTTGGTTAGCTAAAGCATCTGCATGTTCTCGCCACCAAGTTCTAAATTGTACATATTCTCCTGACACATAGTGATTTTGCTAGATTATCCCAGTCAGCCACAGGCAAGTGAGAGCCCTAAGCTAATCCTTGTATCAATCCAACCATAAATGGAGAAGTAGGTCCGTATTGCTCTACTGGCTTTAGTTCCTTTAAAGTCTTAAAAGGAAAAGGCTCATGCCTGAGTTCATAAATCCCACCAAGATTCTTAGCATCTAAGCTTTGAGCAATTTTTTCATGAATTGTTACAGGGAAAGCCATCTTAAGATCATCTAAATCACCTTCCCTGAGAGCTTACAAAATTCCCTGTTGAACAGGTGTTAATTGGTGTTTACCTCCTTCCATAGAAGGAAAAGGAGGAGATGTGGAAGGGAGTTCATCATCTTTAATATCATTAATATTCAAGGGGGGGCAGAGGGGAGGTTTAGAGAATTATCCAGGTTCTCCTTTAGTTAGTCTAATTTGTCAATTACTTCTTCATTGTCCTTCTCATCTTCAGTTTGCAAAGGCTCAAGGATTGACTTGATTATAGTCCAAGTGAGCCAAACAGCTACAGGAAGTGACACACCCTGTACATGTAATTTTATAAACTATTTTTCTAATCTTTCCCAGTCACCTACCTCTAAGCTTTCAAGAGCAGGAAACCAGGAAAAATATTTCTCTATTACTGGTAAAAGTTCTAAAAGCCGAGCCTGTTTCTTGTTCCTTATAGGGTTGATATTTAGTAGTGTTATCATTATTCACCATTATTACCCTGCTCATTTTTCCTGGGAGTGTCTGTGCCTCTTAGTTTCTGTTTCCTGTATGAAAGAGGCTTCTAAATCCACTTGGGGATTTATGATGTGACAATTTCAATTTTTGCTCCAGCAAATCTTCTTCTTTGTGCCAATGTTGGGCAACACTTGCTGAGACCAGCTCAGTACGAGGGGTTGAGGAGGCCCCATGAATCTGGAAAATAAAGACATTCACACAGAAGAGTCTGTTAAGATGAGAGCAGGGGTCTCACGTCTCAAAGGACAAGAGACCTGGATGCTTGCTCAGCACCATATTTATTTCCTCAGTAAAGCAGGGATGGCACAGAAATATATTTTTTGTTTATGCTTATTCTCTAACAGTACGTGCAGACAGAGAGAGTGCCTGTTCTTTCATTATTTGGGTAATGATTACAGGACAAAGAGCATGTTTTCTCTCTATCCTTAAAAGAATGATAGCCAAGTGGATATTTCTCAACTTAATGTTCTAAAGTTAATGTTCCATCATAAACCACAGGTTTCAATGTTCTGAGTCTACCCATGTTGCTTTTGCTTTGACTTCTCTTATTTTCCCCTTCATACAGTTGTGGTAATTTCTCTTTAAAAGCAAAATGTATCAGGTGAACTACTCAAAGTTCGGCACACTTGGAGAAATTCCCTTCAAAGCTGTCCTATACGGATGTCCCAAAATGGCTCTAGTAATCATTTAGCTACCCACTTTCAAGTGACAACTATACATCATGCAGAACCTGGCCCAAATTTTTACTTCCTTGGTCAATTGATTATAAGGAAACTACCCTAGAGGCTTTAGTTGTTCTCAGGGATGAAAAGCAACATCGTAACCCTGAAGACTTGGCATTTGGGCCACTTACTCCTGTAACTTATTTGTGCCTTCAGGAGCTCCCAAAAAGGCCTATTGTGATCATACCATTTGCATTTTGTCATGGTGTGCTGCTCTGAGCACCCAACATTTCAGCTTTCTGTGTTAGAGGACACCAAGCTCCTGATGAGAAATTTAATATTGTAGTAACTTAAGCCCATGGTTAAACATTCAGTCTCTATTAAGTTCCTATAGTGGAACAAAACCTGTTTCTCAAAAAGAGCATAGTTATCTGTAGAAGATGTAAAGTCTTTTCCCTAAAACTCCTAAGGTTTTGCACTATGATTCTCCTATGGTGACCTGGCAAAGGCTCCAGATAACAACTATATTTACCACCAACACTTATAGCACCTTTGAATCTGCTGGACCATATGACCCAAGTGGAAGAGCATCTACACAGCATCCTGGACCTGTTGCCAAACTTCCTTTTGTTATGATCCCCACAGAATGTCAGTACCTTTTTTGGTCACTTGGTAAATGGGCCAGAGTAATAACTCTAAATGAGGAATATGCTTTCTATAAAACCTAAAAATGCAAACTCATCATTGTGCCTCTTTCTTGGCTGTAAGCAAGTCCAGATGCAACACCTTATTCTTTACCTTAAAAGGGATTTATTGACAAACCCAATCCACCAGCCATCTAGAAATTTCACTCAGGTGGAAGAACTCTGAAATTTTGCCAAATTTATCTCCCATCCTCTGACAAGAGATACCTTCCAGTACATTTACAGTAGTTGCTACTTCTTACACACAGGTCCAAAAAGTATGTTTATGAAAAAAATTGACAAGTGTGATGTCTTATGGTAGTGAGAGATGGTAAAAGGCCTTTAAGTCTAGATTATGACATTAGGTTAATGAATTGATATACCCCTGATTTAGGACAATGAAGGTGTATTGTTGACCATGAAAGCTAAAATCAAACTGTCTCTGACCTGCTCAATAACAACACTTGAGAAAAATTTGATTTTAATAGCTGCATATCAGGTACCAGTCGATGTGTTCATTTTCTCAGGCAATGATATCACTTCTGGAACACCACCTACAATAGGAGTCATTACCTGGTTAAAAGTTTCTGATAATCTACTGTCATCCTCCAAGATCCATGGGTTTTCTGCAAGACAAAATAAGACAGTTTTGTGAACATTGCAAGTTTGTCTGGCCAATACTCATTACAATTTAATGGTATAAGAATGATTGGATGTCCGCCTTATGGTGTTCAGTTATTTAGTCTCCTGGGAAATTCATCAAAATCCTCCCTTGGAGTTCCTATCTTATGTCTGCCCTATAAAATTTTGAATGTCCAACCCACAATTTTGTGAATCAATTTCAATACAAAAATAAAAACATATATACCTATATATTTCAGAATCAATTCTGATTCTCTTATTCTATAAAGACCAATACATAACATTTTCTTTCTTCACACTCCACTAAATGAGAAAAAGTCTTGATGAGAGGGGAAGGATATCAGAAATAAAATACTACTTGTGGCAAATAACATGATTTAATTCTTTAAATTTAATACAACCTTGTGATGTGAATATGGATGCCAAAATTTATATACACAGCCTTTAAGGAAAGGCATTTTGTGTATATTGTAGCAAATGAATAACTAGTACTCAAATTTGTCCTGTTCACTGTAACATTTTTGGATTTAAAAATCCAAACCTTCATTTCTGTTTGTAAATTTGAAGATAATGTAATATGAGAAGAGAATGTCAAAAATTTACCAGAAATGAGGTGGAAATTAGTACTTAATTTGTCAGCTTTTTCTTAAAGACTTATTTTGAAATAAAGGAGTTTCTTCCATTAATGTATAAAGCAAATTCATCCATTTGGACACAATTTCTTTGCCACTGCTGATCACATAACTGTGTTGGATTTCAGTATGACTTTTAAAAAAATAAAGATGGAAAAACAATCCATTTAATTAATCCATTTACCTGAGTGTCCTCTAGAGGCTGAGAGGAGCCAGACAGAAATACATTGGGTGTTAAGCAAAGATTCTTGGAGTAGCCAGAACATGGAGAGAGTCATGGGCAGCTAAGAGACGAAATTCAGAGTTTGTCCCAGAGATGCTAAACAATGACCCGCAGATGTTTAGAGTGAAAGCCATTGTAATCAGAGCAGGAAGCAATGGCTCATGGGCACAGAATGACCTCAAATGCCTGCCATGTGACTTCCCAGATGACAGAGTTGTCCTAGATATAGGATGCATTTCTTCCAAGAAGGCATCTTCTTATTGGTGCCTTAATCTGAACATTTATACAACCTTAGAATTGTAACTTGTAACTTAATATATTCCCTTTCCAAAAGCGAATTCATTTCTGGTATATGCATTCCAGCAGCCTTAGCAAACTGAAACACTAAGGTAAAACATTTTCCAAAGAACAGGAAAAAATAATTATATGGATGGTATTATCACAGGACATTGCCTAGAGAACCTATAAATATACATTGAAACATCAGGATTGCCACCTGATTTGGATACATGTAGGATTCCATGGAGAATGTGACTGAAGACCCTATATTGAAGTTGATTAGCTTCATGGATGATTCTGACCTGTATCTTCTTATTTTTATTATTTTCTAACAATTTACATCTTTATTCTGGTAGGAAATTTGGGACTGGTTGTATTGATGGTTGGGAATTCCTGGCTTCACAGTTCCATGAACTATTTTCTGAGTGTGTGGTCATTCTTGGATGCATACTGTTGTTCAGCTGTCATCCCAAAAATGTCAGTCAAATTCCTGGCAAAGAATATAACATTTTCAATTATTTGGATGCTGCACTGGTTTAAAGTTGTTATGTATCCCAGAAGAGTCCATGTTCTTTTAATCCATTGCTGAAGGTTCAGACCTGTTGTGAGTGGGATTTCAATTGAGTTGTGACCAATTCCACTCAAGGGGGTCTTAATCCTTTTAGTGGACTCATTTATGAAAGGATAAAGGACAAAAAAGCCAAGAAAGCACAGAGAGAAAAATCCCAGAGAAGCTAAGACCTGCAGGATGCAAAGAGGAAGTCACTGGAAGCAAAAGATGAAAGCAGCAAACTCAGGATCAAACGACAAGCAGACACCAGCTATATGCCTCCCCATGTGACACAGGTGTCCCTGATGCCAGCAGCTTTTCTTCATAGTCCAAGTGTCATTTTGTTGATGCCTTATTTTGGGCATTTTCATGGCCTAGAGCCATAAATTGTAAATTAATAAATTGCCACTGTAAAAAGGTAACCTATTTCTGGTATACTGCATTCTGGAAGCTTTACCAAACCAAAACAGATGAGCAACACAGATACTTTTGGGACTACAGAGTGCTTTCTCTTGGTTGCAATAGCTTGTGATCACCATGATGATAGGTTCATGTGTCAACTTGTCCAGAAGAGGACAAGGAAACACTGGTCTAATTGTTACTGCACAGACATTTCATGGCTGGTTAATAAGCTAGAAGGCTAGTTTATTAAATCATGAGTCATTTGATTGCATCTATCACTGATTACATCTACAATAAACTAAGGAGAGTATCTTCCACAATGACAGAATCTGATCAATTGAATTTAGTCCACTCAGCCAGAGTGTTTTAAGGGGGAGTTGTTTACATCAGTACACATTGGAGAGAGAACTTTCATCTCTACTTCAGCAAGCCAGTCTCTCTGGGGAATTTACCAAAGATGTCCATGCAACTTGCTAGCTCATAGACTCCCTGATGGAATTCAGACTCATGCATACCCACAATAGCAGGACACAGTTTTACAAAATCTCATTTTGACAGATATCTCCAGTTACTTCTGTTTCGCTAGAGAGCCCTGACTAATACCGGTTGGCACTTGGAGTGATTCCTGAAAGACAGAATCTTAGAAATGGAACTTTACAATTGGTTTTCCACTCAGATTAGATTCAAAGGTTCTAAGGATTCTATTCCCAATAACCAATATGGCACTGACAGTCCGTGGCATGAGTTAGGAAAACAGACACACAAAATACCACCCTTTGGTTCCCCTAATTGTACACTGTAGGAGATCTGAGTCAAGCTTCTGTGTGAAAACGTTTTGGACACCTTAAGTGTTTTGTGGTGTTGAGAGATATAATGATGTTGGCTGGTTTTGAATAGGCTGGATACTGTTATAAGAGAAAGGGATGACCTGAAGGCTTCAAATTTGCAATGTAAATGCCATATGGAAGACGTAAAAAATCTACATGTGTCCTGAAAGAAAATTTTATTTCCTGTGGCCATACACTTGAGATCTCTGAAAATCAGACCCTGAGTCTCAGTATGGGAGTAGCAGATTTACAATGTCAACTGAATCTTAACCTTGCAGAGTATCTATTATTAAAGTAAAGGCATTGATTACAAAAGAATGGGACCCTGAAAATTGAGATAGGGAATATGGATTGATAACGATGGTAGTGGACACATTGGAAGATTGGATTCTGCTGAGTCATTGCTAGATAAGCCTCTAAAGGTCTTTCCTGAGGAAACAACACTCCCAAATCCACCCTGCCCAGAGGAAATAACCACACAATCTCTAGCTTGTCCCTGAGAAAACAGCTACATAAACTACAGACTCTCTTGAGAAAATAGCTTCCTGACCTCCAGTCTGACCTGAGGAGTCTTCTATCCAACTTCTCCTAAAGAGATTAACCCTTCAGCATCTGCTAAATCTGTAATGATCTTCCTTGGGAAACAGCCCTCACTTCTCTGCCTGGAGTGATTAGTAGTGCTTTAACAAATAAAACTCCCACAGAATGCCTTGAGGTAATTTTTATGAAGGAAACTTTTAATTGTTTTAATGACCCAACCCTCCACCACTCTTTTCTTCAAGACCTATAGCTGGACTAAAGTCCCAACAGGCCCCCAAAGGTGAGGTACAAAGTGTGACCCATGAGGAACTAGGCTACACTTCCAAAAAAATGGCACAAATTTTCTAATCTAGATAGAGAGCAATCAGGGATATATGTGGGAATGGGTATTAAGGGTATGGGATAATGGTGGAAGGAATATGAAGTTAGATCAAGCTAAATTTATTGATATGGGCCCAGGTAACAGAGATTCTGCATTCAATGTTGTAGCATAAGGAGTTAGAAAATGTATTAACAGTTTGTCTGGGTGGTTTACTGAAACATGAACCAAAAGGTGGCTAATAATATCGGAGGTTGACTTGCAAATATTGTCCTGGTATAATATAGAGGAGGGTATCAAATGGCTTAGAATAATTGTGATGTTAGAGTGCATTTATCATGGAAAACCTGATTATATAGCCGAGGAATGTCTAGTGGTTACATTCTTTTACAAGGACCATGAAGAATATATCTGTGCAACAAGCTTCAACCTTCTTGAAGAGTTCTAT
>PVIY010049039.1:0-16850 GCA_004026745.1 Myrmecophaga tridactyla | reverse complement strand
ATTATTGATTTCCAACTTCATTCCTTTATGATTTGAGAAAGTGTTTTTTATGATATCAATCTTTTTAAATTTATTGAGACTTGCTTTGTGACCCAGCATATGGTCTGTCCTTGAGAATGATCCATGAGCACTTGAGAAAAATGTGTATCCTGCTGTTGTGGGGTATAATAGTCTATAAATGTCTGTTAAGTCTAGTTCCTGTATTGTATTATTCAAATTCTCTGTGTCTTTATTGATCTTCTCTCTGGATTTTCTGTCCATTTGATTTATGGTAAATGTGTATATTTCTGTTTTCTGTGTTTGCTTCATGTTTTGGAGCAGTCTGGCTCAATGCATAAATATTTATGATTGTTATGTCTTCTTATTGAATTATTCCTTTTATGAATACATAGTGTCCTTCTTTGTCTCTTTTGTTTTACATTTGAAGTTTAATTTGTTGCATATTTCTATAGCTCCTTCTCTTTTCTGATTGTTGTTTGCATGAAATATCTTTTCCCATACTTTCATTTTGAACGCATGTTTATCCTTGGATCTAAAATGCGTCTGGTGTAGACAACATATAGGCCCTGTTTTTAATCCATTCTGCCAGTCTATATCTGTTGATTGGGGAGTTTAATTCATTAACATTTCATGGTATTATTGTAAGGGCAGTTGTTTCTTCTACCATTTTGCCTTTTGGATTTTATATGTCATACCTAGTTTTTCTTCTTTTTAACTTTTAGTGATAGCCTTCATTTGTACATCCTTCTCCATACCTTTTTCTCTGTTGTCTTTTCTGATCTGTCTCTAGTGCTCCCTTTAGTGTTTCTTGCAGAGCTGGTCTCTTGGTCACAAATTCTCTTAGTGATTTTTTTGTCTGAAAATGTTTTAATTTCCCCCTCATTTTTGATGGACAGTTTTGCTGGATATAGAATCCTCGCTTGGCAGTTTTTCTCTTTTTGTATCTTAAATATATCATACTTCTCATCTTCGTGGTTTCTGCCCAGAAATGTATGTGTAGTCTTATTGGGCTTCCCTTGTATGTGATGGATTGCTTTTTTTCTTACTGCTTTCACAATTCTCTCTTTCTCTTTGATATCTGACAATCTGATTAGTAAGTGTGTTGGAGTACGTCTATTTGGATGTATTCTGTTTGGGGTACGCTGCAGTTCTTGGATCTGTAATTTTAAGTCTTTATAAGAGTTGGGAAATTTTCAGTGATAATTTCCTCCATTAGTTTTTCTATTCCTTTTCCCTTCTCTTCTCCTTCTGGGACACCCACAACATGTACATTTGTGCACTTCATGTCATTTAATTCTCTGAGTCCCTGCTCATATTTTTCCATTCTTTTCCCCATATTTTCTTTTGCTTGTCAGATTTCAGATGTCTTGTCCTCCAGTTCATTAAGCCTATCTTCTGCCTCTTGAAATCTGAACATTGTAGGTTTTCATTGTTTTTTTCATCTGTGAAAAAACTGTGCCTTTCCTTACCATAAGTTTTGCGATTTTTTTCAGACTTTCAGTTTCTTCTTTTTCTTCATACCTTGCCTTGTTTATATCCTCCCTCAATTCATTGATTTGATTTTGTTTTTATTTTCAATTTTTATTAATAAAACAATCAACATACTATATGAACCTTTTTTCATCACATAGTTGTATATTCATCATCATGATCATTTCTTCGAACATTTGCATCAATTCAGAGAAAGAAATAAAAAAGAAACAGAAAAAAAAATTCATATATACCATACCCCTTACTCTTCCCACTCATTGATCACTAGCATTTCAACATTGATTTGATTTTTGATGAGATTTTCCATGTCTGTTTGATTTCTTTAATTTGCATATTCTGGAGATTGTTTTCACTTTTCTTACCTAGGATTTTTTTGCTAGATGACTTTGTTGTCTTTTGACATTCAGTTCATCTTATTCTAGACTTCTAGCATATTTTTCAGTTTTTATTTTCTTGTTTCTTGCTGTGCCTTATGGTGTCTTTATTTTTTTTTTCTGTGGAGGGTCTACTTAGGTATTATAGACCCCAGTCAGATTATCCCTGACCAGACTTGCCTCCTCTCAGGAGGAAAGAGGCACCTGCATCAGTTTCTCCTGAGGATGAGACCCAGGAGGTTGAAAGAATTTCGTATGAAGACTCTAGACTCTGTGTTTTCCTATTGTCCATTATGTGGCGTTTGTTTGCCTGTGGGTCCCATAGCATAAGGTGATGTGGTACCTTTAACTTCAGTAGACTCTTCCTGTGGAGTGTGGTTGAGACAGAGGAGAGGTTGTAGTCTGGCTTTAATCTCTTCAGTTTTCCAAAACCTGGGGTTTGAATTCCTTGAGAGAGGGAGTCCACCTGAGCTGGGGCCCATCCCTCTCCTGGGGAAGGCACAGCCTCCAGGGAATTACTTCCTTTTAACTGACCAGAGTTTTTGTCTCTCAGAGAAGCTTAATTCTGCCCTTCCCTGGGAAGTTGGAGCCTGAGAAGCCTTGGCAGTTGTATGGAAGAGCAGTCAAACAATAGAAACACAGCCACAAAAAAGAAAAGAAAAAAAATCCTTTTCAGAGCAGGACCCCCATTCCTTGGGTTTGCCAATCAAGAGCTTCAGTTGGTATGTTGTTCTATGCATCTCCAATTCCTATGTGCCCCCTCTTTTCCTTCAGGGCCCAGACCTTTTCAAGTATTTTGCACTGTCCGATCCAAAAAAAAAAGTGTGTTTTTATTTCCTTCCTTTTCTGTTAGCCCTGCTCACTCTGTTGCTCAGATGTGGCCTCTCTCTCCAGCCAACACTACAGGCAATCTCACCACCCTCCCCCTGTCTACGTGGGACATGACTCCCAGGGGTTTGGACCTTCCTGGCATCATGGGACAGAAATCCTAGAATGAGCAGAGACTCAGCATCAAGGGATTGAGAAAACCTTCTCGACCAAAAGGGGGAAGAGGGAAATGAGACAAAGTGTCAATGGCTGAGAGATTCCAAACAGAGTGGAGAGGTTATCCTGGAGGTTATTCTTACACATTAAGTAGATATCACGTTGTTATTCAAGATGTAATGGAGAGGCTGGAGGGAAGTGCCTGAAAATATAGAGCTGTGTTCCTGTAGCCATGTTTCTTGAAGATGATTGTATAATGATATAGCTTTCACAATGTGACTATGATTATGAAAACCTTGTGTCTGATGCTCCTTTTATCTACCTTGTCAACAGATGAGTAGAACATATGGAATAAAAATAAATAATAGAGGGAACAAATGTTAAAATAAATTTAGTTTGAAATGCTAGTGATCAGTGGAAGGGAGGGGTAAGGGGTATGGTATGTATAAATTTTTTTTTCTGTTTTTGTTTCTTTTTCTGAATAGATGCAAATGTTCCAAGAAAAAAAAAAGATTTCATCAGAAATAGAAATACCACTAATGTTGAGAAAATGTGAATGGTACATAGTAGATACTCAATAAATATTTACTGGATAAATGAAAGTTAAAAAAAAAATAACTGAGTACTTGTATAAATTCACCTAGCCATTTTGACAGAATTCACCATCATAAAATATCAGCCTGAATCTGCATGT
The DNA here is from genome assembly GCA_004026745.1 of Myrmecophaga tridactyla. Classification (NCBI taxonomy): domain Eukaryota; kingdom Metazoa; phylum Chordata; class Mammalia; order Pilosa; family Myrmecophagidae; genus Myrmecophaga; species Myrmecophaga tridactyla. Next base: position 13,307 of record PVIY010049039.1, on the reverse strand, counting down.
ATCTGTTAATCATGCCTGGATTTTTATGAATAAGAGAAGGGGAAGGATTGGTCAGCTGGTTCAGGTAGATAAATACTGCTTGCTCATATCACTCAGGGGCATAAGAAGGGAATGTGTGTTTGATCGTGATTGTTAGTTGTTGAATATAGGATGATGGAAAGAAGTTACATGGATCTCTTCTCCTGAGGAATCTTCTCCTAGGAATGAACCTGGAATCTCTGAGATGGATCTATTATGATGTATAAGACACACTTTGTACCAATTCATTTATTGCCTTGGTCCTTCTATCCCAGAGTCATCTCCCCATATCCACTCTTCCATTCCTGCCTCTGATTTATGCATACAGGTGGAATGGCAATCTGAATGGAACCAAAAGAATGAAAGAAAAACCCCAGAACCTCTGGGAGAGGAATAAGGCCTGGTGGAAGCAAATATGATCAACAGGTGAAGGGATTTTCTTTTCAGTGTTGCTTCCTAAGTTAGGACCTCAGGCTTTTGGGTCCTGAGGTGGGAAGGAAGGGCAGCCTTTAAACCAGGTATTCCTGTTGTTCAATATTTGGATAGGTGTACAAATGTTTAATATAGAGGCTTCAAGGTAGCCTCCCACTTCCTTTTTCTTCCATTGTCTAAAACCACTTGAGGAAGATGGAGTGAGATGGAAGGCCAGAGAGTATCATCAGCTTTACTATTCATAAAGCTGGGTTGGAGAATGTGGCACTTTGTACTTCTTGCCCTCTGGCCTGACACTTGATGCTTGACCCAGGGCAGTTTGCTGAGCAGATGCTTGTTCATCCTATTGAGATGGATATGCTGTCTCGAACCTGGTGAGCTGCAATATTGAGATAGAAAAGCCAGACTTCTGGCTGCCTCAGGGAAGGAAGGTACTGCCTTGAGTGAATTTAGCACATGGGAACTAGGGTAGAGCTCTATAGTTGAACATCGTTTTTCTGAGCCTTGGCTGTCCATGTTTCTTTTAAAAATGTCAGTACAGGGCGGCTGCCGTGGCTCAGCGGGTGGGGCTCCGACCTGCCATGCTGGAGGTCTGGAGTTCGATCCCTGGTGCCTCCTGCCCATATGCAAATTAAAAAAAAAAAAATGTCAGTGCAGGAGAGCAGAAGGAGAGGGCTGCAGAGAATGGCCTTGAGGGCTTGGGCAAGTCTTCTTGAGGAACTCTGAGGGAGGTTTGGAGTAGTTTTCCAACACCAGCACAGCTTGTTCATCCAGTATTTCTGTTCATTCTGTTTCCAGCTTGATGCATTATCTGCTTAACTGGTGCATCCTGTATCTCTCCCAGGGGGGCTGTGGTTTATCCTGAAAAGGATTCTCTTCAGAGGCAATTGCAGTGCAGATCAGTTCTAAGGGAGTACATTATTGAGAAACTAATACTCAAGTGATCAGAGCCATCAGTTTTTACTCTTCTTGCATAAGTTCTTTAAATAAAAGAACACAAGTTGGAAATACAGGTGCATGTGTTCAAAGAAAGTAGTACAGGGTATAGTATTGCATTTGGCAAGAAAGCATCAACCTCAGCCTACTTTTATTACCAAATAAAGATGTATTGTCATTAGAAGAAGAGAATTGACGTTTTTTTCCTTCACAATATGGCAAAAGTTTTCAGAAACTGTTTGGAAGAGTTATATGAGTTTCTGCTGGGCATTTCTTCATGTAATGGAAAGAAATTTTAGCTCGTTTTAAGAAAAATACCCAGGGTACTTACTGTAAATGTAGTTATTTGTGTTAGGTGGTCTCAAAAACATTGAGGATCAACCCTCTAGAAGCAGAGTAACACAGTTAAGGTTGGAGATCCTATTCTCACTCACCAGGGTACTCTGCTCTAGAGAGACGTAAAAAAGAATGATTATTGCATCACCTTCATCTGAAAATCATATTGGCATAACTTCCAAAATATAAGAGTCTCCAAAGTAAAAGAAACGTTATCGCAAGGGCATTATAAACCTACGTTTCTTAAAGCCTCCGAGAAATAAAGGTAAAAGAGAAAGAAGCAGGGAGAGCCTGGGAATTTAATTCTAACAGCATGATTAGGTTTGTACTGATAAATGTGGATTAGGAAAAACTCAAGGAATAGAGAACATGTATCTTTTGAGGCAAAGAACATAAGCAGGCAACTCAAAAAAAAAAAAAAGAAATACGGTAGTTTAAATGTATGAAAGTGATCAATGTCATTTCTAATCAAATAAATTAAACCTAAGGTTTAGCAACAGACTTTTATCCATCATATTGACAACATTTTGGGTGGTTGGGTTATAGGTAAAATGTTTTAGGTACTTTAACATATTTTAAAACTGAAATCATATATTAACTTTACAGATTGAAAACTCTCTAAAACGTAAGCTAAATACAAGTCAACACATATACATCATTTGTAGGTAGAACTAGTTTTGTACAATCTAGGGAATAGTGGGGCTAGGAAGGGGCAGAATATATTTCACAGACCATTTAGGAAATTAGGTCAAGGACTAAAATTTTATTCTCATTGCTGTTAATTTGCTGTGTGTCTTTACAGCTTCCTTGACTCATTTTATTTTTAGAGCCATTCTTCTATTGCTTAAACTAAAAATCTCAACTCCTCTTCCTCTTCTATCAGGACATCTTGTTCATAATATTTCTAGAATTTTACCATTTCTCACTGACCACCACCAGTCCAAAATGTCATTTTACTTTTCCTGGATTATTGTACATTACCTGCATGTTAATCTACAAGCTTCCACTCTTGTCCTTTTTTGATGCAAGTTGGAATGAGACTTACAAAGTAGGAGTCAGCTCACTTTTTTGCTTAAAACCCTGTAGAAGAAAAAAAAACCACAAACAAACCCTGTAGAACAGTTATCATTGAAAGCAGTGTGATCCACTTGAATGAAATTGGATGTTGGATTAACAAGAAGAGCCCAAGATTACTTCCACCTCAGAGTAAAAGCCAAACTCTCTACCTCCCCTAGTCTCATTTCTCACTTTTCTCCTTTTTTTTTTTTCTTTTCCACTTGGGCAGACACTGGGAAATGAACCCGGTCTCCACCATGGCAGGTAAGAACTCTGCCTGCTGAGCCACCATAGTCTGCCCTCTATTCTCCTTTTTTGCTTACCGATTTTCAGTCACACTTACCTCCTTAGTATTCCTCCAACAGTTCCAGGATGCTGCTTGTTCATGCTTCAGACTGAAATGCTCTTTCAGAATCTTCATGATTTATTCTCTTCTTGAGAATAAATTTGCATAAGACTCCCTTTCTTGGAGCAGCTTTCACCTGTTTTCTCACCTGGCACTCTCTCTAGCAGGTCTCAGCATCACATCCCCTGTGCTCAAATTTCACCTCTTCAGCTGAAATGCCTTCCCTTAACTACCCTTATAAAATGACTACCCCTCCAATTTGAACTCTATACCGTTACCCTGGGTTTTTCTTCATAGCACTTATCACTTGTTTGTGGTCTGTTTCACTCTATTAGTGTTAGGTCTTCTTTTCATTCCCTACTGAATGCCCAGCAGTTAGATATTCTTAAATATTTGTTGAATGATGGTTGGTTTTCCAACTTATTCTTCAGTTGCTTCTTCTCTAGCTACAGAAATACTGAGGATGCCCTTGCTCTTTGGCCAGGGGAAAATTAAAGCTGCATTCAATGTACCAAATGTTTGTTCCTAAAGGACTTCTTCCCCTTTGTCCTGTTGAGCTTTTTAAATCCTAAATTCTTTACCTGTCAAGCAAATTAAACTGTTTTCTAAGTCACTTTTTCTGTGTTTGGGACCAGTGCTTTCCTTTTTCTTGTATTTGATATCATTTTATGTAAATCCTTTAAAATTTTGGCATTTATTCTTTTACTCACTTAGCAAATAGTGATGGCAGTAGATATTTTGAGTTAGGCTGGGTGCCAGGCCATATGGCAGGGGGATGAAGAGGTGAAGAACCTGCCTTTCCCTGGAGGAGTTTACAGTTTACTGGGTGGTTGGAAGTGCCAACAGTTTTACAGGAATACAGTTGCTACAATGAAGAATACAGAGTGGGCTGGGTTAGGAACACAGATGATGCTCAGAACTGCTGGAGAGATTGCCAGGTGAGGAAAAAGGTGAAAGCTGCCCCAAGGAAGGGAATATCTTCTGCAAAGGCTTAGAGGTTGAGAATTTTACTTATTCAGAGAGGTTTAAGCTATTAAGTGTTGTGGGAGTTTACAGAATTGTGTAGCCAGTGGTGATCTGTGAGGTCACGATGGTTATTCAATGGCCAGATCAGTATGCTTCTGAAGGACCATGTGAATGTTATACATAGGTGAGGCTTTTATCTTGGGGCCAGTGGATTCAGGCTTGTGCAACTGTGTTTTTTCTTTTGCATGCTCCTTCCCCTAGAGTCAGGGAGAATCTAGAGTATTCTCTGGCCTGTGTTAATATGTATTAATTTGCATTTAGATTGTAAGTTCCTAAAGTGTGGTGGGTTTTAATTTTTACGTTCTTCATGGCCCCTCACATGTATATGGTGAGATAAATGCTCATTTGAATGTTCATTTAATGACTCATGAACACAATTTTATCTGTAGCCCTGATTTGTTTTAACATTTTATGCCATAGAATGTTTTCCCTTTTTCTACCCTACTCCCCTCCTTCTGATTTGCCATTTCAGCTGTCAGGTGCCAGGTACTGTTAGTGAGCCTGGAAGTGGGGTGGGGGTGGGATTCCTGAGCAGTAACAAAATCACTTTCTGCGGTAGTAGTATTTCAGTGCTTTCTTACTCATCTTTGTAATTCCCTCCTGTGCCTAGCACGTATTATGTGCTCAACGAGTGTTTGTTGAAAGAATCCTCCTGTTCATAGATAGCAAGATGAAGTCTTTGTTTTCATAGCAAAACCTACTGTCTACTTTTTTCCTTTCATCTGCTGTAACCTTTCCTTTCCAAACTTCATACATTAAAAACACCTCTCATTACACCTGTAATACCTCCAAAAATTTACACTGCCTGGAATGCTTTTTGAAAACTTCTACAGCTTCTTCTGTGTCTTCTCAACTCTTATAATTCATAGGAAAGTCATTTCTGTTTAAACATTGTTGTTCTGTACTGCATTTGTTTTTGTATTGAGGTTTGTTTGTGCCAACAGAGCTAGATGGTAAGCTTGCAAGGTGAAGTGAGCCTTATTCATTTCTGTGTCTCTGGTAATTTAGCCTGTGCATGGACAATTTTGCTGAATGAAAGATTTGTATTATTATAGGAAAACATAATATGATAAGCTGGAAGCACACCCGAGTGAGCTCTGTACTCAGGATATTGAGCTTCCTCTACTCAACCTAGAATAACGCTTTATACAGGTGTGTGAGAGAGAGTCCGTTCTGTAGCTGCTACATACGACATTTTTAGTTGAAAGGATTTTGAAGAGGCAGGCAATAGAGTCAGGTTTGTGATTCAGTGCCAGAAAAAAGGAAGTAGGCAGGAGGAGAGACTAGAGGCAAGTTTTCCCAGGAGTCTAGGGAAAATAAAGGGAGTCTTCCTAAGAGGATAATAATAGAAAGGAATGGTGATAACAAAGAGAAGAGTGCCTGTTAAGGGATGCATGTTATTCAGGAGACCAAGTCTTCACCTGAGAAATGACTACTGTGTATACCCACTGATTTAGGCCTGATGATTGTATCATCCTCTCTGCAGAGACTGTCCTAGCCATCATGGAGGTGGCCGAGTTGGAGAGTCCTCTCAACCCCAGCTGTAAGATCATGACCTTCAGACCCTCCATGGAGGAGTTCCGGGATTTCAACAAATACCTCGCGTACATGGAATCTAAAGGAGCTCATCGAGCAGGTCTTGCAAAGGTAGTTGTCCTCAGAGCCATTAAATGAGAAACTATTACTTACCCTTTAAATTATGTTTTTAGGCTTCATAATGTGGCAACTTATTTCTTCCAGAGAAATCTTTTTGAAATATCTTTGGTCTTGTTAATCCTTTTATGACATGTGATTTCTTCAAGGAACAATTATTTCATTTTTATTTTAATTCTTTATCTTAAGCTGTGTTCAAGATTTCTAGGATTATTATTATTATAATTATTTGGTTAGTTTTCAAACCAAGGGTGGCTCAAAAAAATGAGGTGCATAGCTTTCATCAGATTCTCATCTAGGACAGTTCTCCCTCCATCCTTCACTCCCTTCCATACAACATAAAAGTTCTCATTTTAACCACATTCAGGCATACGATTTATTTGCATTAATTGCATTCACAGTGTTGTTGTACATTCACCACCATCCATTACTAAAACTTTTCTATCTCTCTGATCAGAAACTCTGTACCCATTAAGCTTTAATTTATCATCCCCCCAACTGTAATCTTCTTCCTGTCTCTATGAATTTGCGTATTCTACTTATTTCATATAAGTTAAGTTATACAATGTCTGCCCTTTTGTGTCTTCCTTATTTCACTCACCATGATGTCTTCAAGGTTCATCCCTATGTTGTCATATGTTTCAGAACTTCATTCCTCTTTATATCTGAATAGTATATCACTATGGATATAGCATGTATTGATTATCCATTTATTTAATTTTTTTTGACACCCATTACCTTTTCTTTTTATTAAATCTTAACAACTTAAATATTTTGTACATTCCTTTTTTTTAAAAATACTTTTATTGACAAATCTTCACACACATAGAATCCATACATGGTATACAATCAGTGGCTCACAGTATAATCACATAGTTGCTATTCATCACCGTGATCATATTTAGAACATTTGCATTACTCCAGACAAACAAATGAAAGGAAAAAAGTAAAAACTCATACATCCCATACCCTTTACCCCTCCCTCTCGTTGACCTCTAACATTTCAATCTACCCAATTTATTTTACCCACTGTCCCCCCTATTATTTATTTTTTTATTTATCCATATTTTTTTATTCATCTGTCCATACCCTAAATAAAAGGAGCATCAGGCGCAAGGTTTCCATAATCACACAGTCACTTGCAAATGCTGTGTCATTATATATAATCGTCTTCAAGAATCAAGGCTACTGGAACTCAGTTCAGAAGTTTCAAGTACTTCCTCCAGCCACTCTAATAAACCATAAACTAAAAAGGGATATCTATAGTCATAAGAATAACCTCTCAGCTCTGAAATCTCTCAACTACTGAAACTTTATTTTGTCTCATTTTTCTTTTCCCCCATTTGGTCAAGAAGCCTTTTTCAATTCCATGCTGCTGGGTCCTAGCGAATGCCAGGAGTCCTGTCCCACATTGTCAGGGAGATTTATACCCTTGGGAGTTATGTCCCATGTGGAGGAGGGAGGACAGTGGGTTCACCTGTCAAGTTGGCTTTTAGAGAGAGGCCACTTATGAGCAACAAAAGAGATTCTATAGGGGTGACTTTTAAGTGTAATTGTAAGTAGGCTTAGACTGTCCTTTGCAAGAATGTTTCATAGAGGCATACTCCAAGATTGAGGGCTTAGCCTGTTAATTTGGTTGTCCCCATGCTTGCGATAATATTAGGAATTCTCCAAATAGGGAAGTTGAATATTTCCACCTTTCTCCCCAGACCCCCAATAGGACTTTGCAAATACTTTTTAATTCTGTTCCCAAATTACTCTGCACGTATTGGGGCATCACATTAACCTGTACAAACCAACAAGGTCTCCCACCCTATTCAAGATTCCATGTACTTATCTTGTTGAGCAAAACTGACCATACAAGTTAAATTACGTAATGCGCTACTCAAAATACAGACTTTGCAACAAATGTCTCTCACACAGAAGTTGAAGTTTTAAAATATGGATGATAGCATCCTTTACCCTGTGTTCTGATATAGCTTAGTCCTGTCCAGATCAGACTCATGCATATTTCTAGTCGAAGTCTAATCCTTTTTTCAGGTTTTTAAACAGTTGCTGAATGGGACAATGTTGACTTTCATAGCTTCAGAGCTCTTATATATGTATCTAATCTAATCTATTCATTCTGAGTTCCATTTATTTTTTGATGACACTTGGGTTGCACCTTTTGGCTGTTTTGAATAATGCTGCTTTGAACATTGATGTACAAATATAGAGAACAGTTCTTAATCTGAAGGTTAAACACTGATTTATCAATTTGCTTGCTTCCTTCCTTCCTCCCTCCCAGTCTCCCTCTCTCTCAGTCTCCCTCCCTCTCTCTTTCTTTCTAGCCCTACCTCGCTCCCCCATGCCCTCCTACTGACTTGTCTGTGGACTTCTCCTTACCTCCTTCCTTGTGGGTGGGCATCACGGCCCACAGCTGCACGGGAAGCCATCTCAATTTTGCAAGATTTATCTTCCTTCCCCTCTCCCTTCCCATCCCTCATCCTTTCTCTTCCTTTTTTCCTTCTTTGTCTTCCTTTTTCCTTTCCTCCCATTAGAAAAAAAATACAGCTTTATTGATATAGAATTCACATACCATACAATTCATTCATTTAATGTGTATAATTCAGTGGCTTTTAGTATATTCGCATTGTTGTGTAACCATCACCACTATTTAATTCTGGAATATTTTCATTACTCCCAACAGAAACTCATTACCAGTCATTTCTCATAGAAATAAGTTGAAATAAATTCAGGGAATCCAGGGAAGATGGAGTGAAGTGGTTCTTGATATGATATGTTTGAAAGCGCTTATCTTTTAGGTGCCAGATAATATCCTTTAAAAAACAATGATTTAAGAAAATGTGGATATAAATTGCATGCTCAGGATCAGTAAGGCATGGAGGAGTGAATTGTAGGCTTGGACCCATAGCTCTACAGTTGATGCTCTAAAAAATTGTCTGTCTAACTCATTTTCTGACCCTTAATCTGAGATGGTTTTGTGTGCCTCCTATAATGGAAATCCATTTTCTTTTAAAAATTCTCTCATAAGAAAATGTATATATTTATGTTTTATTTTGTATGCTATATGGTGAGGCTCACATTTCATTCTTTTCCATGTGAGTATCCCGTTATTGCAGCACCAGTTGTGGAATTATTTATTTATTTGTTTTGAAAAGTGCATGGGCCAGTAATTGAACTCTGGTCTCCTGCATGGCAATAAGAATATATTTCATTATTTTATTTCAACGAATCATTGCTTTAAATGTTAATTTTATAATCTGGATTTCTGTAGATAAAACGTTTTGTAGCATCTGTATGTTTTAAAGATAGAAGAACAAGGCTTACAAGCATTTACAGAAATCATGCCTGTGTTCAGTATCGTCATGTAAGTTACTGATTGCTGCCAGAGCCTGCTATTTTGAATGGGTTCTCTTTGGAATCCCAACAGTTTCGGACTGAGAAATAAAACTGAAAGCAGATTGTAGCTGAGGAGAGAACTTCTAGAGCTCTAGGGACTGGTGCTCAGTTACTTCTCCTGCATGTGGACCTGATCCTAACTTTGTAACCCTAATTTTTTTTTACTGTTTCTGTCATTTATCCCTTGAGATCTGTCATTTTGTTATGTATCCTGATAAGCTTCAAATCTCTTGTAGAAAAGGTTTAAAATTTGGGGTTATTGAGTTTTGTGAAAGTTTATTAGGAGTGAGTGAGGTTTGAAAAAAGGAAAATAAAGAGAAACAAGAAAATAAAGGTTTATATTGAGTTTCTCAGATGAATGCTTCTTAGTTTATTCTCTTCATTATGTTACCTCTTGAAAACCCCACTTTTGGAACCTCAGCATCTCCATATTATCGTTGGTTGTTGGTTAATGATATTATTTTGGAGTCATTTGACATTCATAATTTTGATCATAAACTCATAATGGATGAGCAATGATTTGGATTTTATTTGGGTGGGGAGAATTAGGGAGCCGCTCTCTGGCTCTGAATGCAGTCCTATATCCTGTTCTTCACCTCCTTTTGTTTCTTGAAAACATATATCCTACTGTGTTTCACTGAGATAAGTATATTGTCCTTGGTCAGGTAGCACATTTAGTAACCTTAGAAAGGAAGCAGGATTGCTTTCAGAAGGGAGTTGCTGGCTCAGAGCACACCTGTGTACTGTCTGTAATGGAATAAAGTTAATGAGAACTGCAATTAGGGTCCTGAATGTTGAAGAAAACACACCTGAGTCCAGACCACTTTTTCTTTAAAAGATTCACTGACATACTGAGATATACATTTAATCTATTCCTGTGATAATTTATCATTTGTACCAGGAAAACAATGAACCTTTTATTTCTAATTATTTTTTCCATCTTTATTTATCAAGTCACATAAACTCACTTTTACCTACTTTCCCTTCTGTTCTGGAAGTTATAGTAATATAATAGCAAATGTATAAAACTCTCCCCAAATCAAGTGAATTTGTAAAAATCAAGCTTGAGTTAATGAGCAATTCAGTTGTTTGGGCAGCTATTCCCTTGGTGTGGAGACATCCACAAGGCTCTTTATTAATACAACATTGATAACATTGAATTGGCTTAAATTTATGATGTGAAGAAATTGGTTGAGTAGTTCCAGTAGTGTTGACTTTAGCCTCAGGTTATAGTCTGTTCTGATTTTTCTTTTCGCTCCAGTTTTTAGATTTATACTAAACTTTTATTTTCAGAGTGAAAGATTTGGCAGTCTGATTTTTTTTTAAAGAAATATTTTCATTGTGAAATCTTCACACACATGCTGTCTAACCATATATAATCAGTTGCTCACAATATCATCACATAGTTATGTATTCATCACCCTGATTATTTTTAGAACATATATATCACTCCAGAAGAAGAAATAAAAAGGAAAAACTCATACATCCCATACCCCTTACCCCTCCCTCTCATTGTTCACCAGTATTTCAGTCTAACCAATTTTTTACCCTTTATCCTCACCTATTATTTATTTATTTTTATCCTTATTATTATTATTTTTTTTACTCATTTGTCCATATCCTGGATTAAAGGAGCATCAGACACAAGGTTTTCAAAATCACACAGTCACAGGGTAAAAGCTAGTTATATAGTCTTCTTTAAGAATCAAGGCTACTGGAACACAGTTCAAGTATTTCCCTCTAGTCTCTCCAATACACCATAAACTAAAAAAGAATATATATAATGCATTAGAATAACCTTCAGGATAACCTCTTGAATCTGTTTGAAATCTCTCAGCCACTGAAACTTTATCTGGTCTCTTTCCTCTCTTCCCCCTTTTGGTCAAGAAGGCTTTCTCAATCCCATGATGCCAGGTCCCAGCTCATCTCTGGGAGTCAGGTCCCACTTTCCCAGGGAGAGTTACATCCCTAGGAGACATGCCATAAATAGTGGGGAGGGCAGTGAGTTCACCTCCCAAATTGGCGTAGGGAGAGAGATCACATCTGAGTAACAAAAGAGGTTCTCTGGGGGGTGGCTCTTAGGCATAATTATAAATTGGTTTAGCTTCTCCTTTGCGGGAATAACCTTCATAGGGGTGAGCCCCAAGACTGAGGGCCCAGCCTATTGAGTTGGTTGCCCTCACTGCTTGTGAGAATGTCAGAAATTCCCCAGATGGGGAAGCTTAAATATTTCCTCTGTTCTCCCCAGTCCCCCAAGGGAACTTTGCAAATACTTTTTCATTCTCTGCCCAAATTACTGAGATATTTCAGGGCATCACACCAACCTGTACAAACCAGTTAGCTTTCATGCACTATTCAAGATTCCAGCAGTCTGATTTTTATATCTATAAGGTTGATGGTCAAGTTGAGAAAGTGAAAAACAGCAGTCTCCTTAAATGTAAAACTTGTATTGTTATTGTGAGGCAAATTATGAAGAATCCTAATCATGTATGAAATGGGTGAAATTCTTCCACAAAAGTTCCCTGGACATAGATTACCCTGGGTCAAATATTATGCAGATTTTGAGTTTCATGAATAGCCTAGAGGGTATAGATACCTATCTTTGCCCACAGGGTGAAGAAAGATGAAAAGAAACACAGCTTTTCCACCTCTTACTCCTTCCTCCATAGGAGGATAATAGCAACAGCAATTTATTTCAATAAAACTAGTGTAAATATATGAGAATACCGTCCTGATCAAAAGGGGAACAGAAGTGTAACAAGTAAGGTATCAGTTGCTGAGAGAGTTCATATAGTCAAGAGGCCCTGCCACCCTAAGGAACACCTAGGGTGATATATAAGATTCTACAGAGGTTCCATGCACTAGGATTACTTTCTAGAAACGTACACCCTCCAGATGGGTCCCTAGACCAGGTAAGTCCTGAAATGCAGCCTCTCCAGAACATCCACTAGTTCCATACCCCATCCCATATTATGATAATGCCTTCCACCATGAGGAAGTTAGATTGGGCCATCGACCAAACATCCCTAAAGAGTGGAAGTAGAATCAAAGGAGATGGTGGAGTTATATAGAGAAGGTAGGTTTAGCAAATGAGTGTGACTGCAGAATCATCATACTGATATTTCTTTTAGTTCCCAGTGTCTTGGAGCAGCTAGAAGTAAAAACCTAAAATTGTAGAATTGTTAACCATATCAAACTCTGAAATCTGTTCTGCAACTAATTATTATGGTGTGCTTTGAAATTCATTGCTTTTTTAATGTTATTTTTCACAAAATAGAAAAAAAGTTAATTGTGATAATAAATACACAGCTATATGATGATATCGTGAACCATTGAACACTTTGGATGATTACATGATATGTGAATATATAATATGTATCAGTAAAAAATGCTGAAAGAAAAGTATTATAATACAACAGCTAATAGTTAGAAAATTTCTACTAGGTATGGTGGCCACTCTGGGTTTAGGAGAATGGTGATATAAAATGCGTATTTCTTTGGGAGGAATGAGTTTCCTTCGTTTATATTCATTAAATTTGTAACCTTTTAAGACCTAAGTATACTGTCCTCTTATTTCCTATGTAAGAAAATCTGATGTGTGAAGGTTTAAAATTATACTTCAAATATAAGATTTTTGGTATGGGCTTGGACTTAAGGATATATTTTTTTAAACTTTTTTTATTAATTAAAAAAATTAACAAAAAACCATTGATATCATTCCATTCTACATATACAATCAGTAATTCTTAATATTATCACATAGTTGCATATTCATCATTTCTTAGAACATTTGCATCAATTTAGAAAAAGAAATAAAAGACAACAGAAACAGAAATAAAATGATAATAGAGAAAAAAAAGATTATACATACCATACCCCTTACCCCTCGCTTTCATTTACCAGTAGCATTTCAAACTGAATTTATTTTAACATTTGTTCCTCCTATTATTTATTTTTATTCCATATGTTCTACTCTTCTGTTGATATAGTAGCTAAAAGGAGCATCAGACACAAGGTTTTCACATTCACAGAGTCTCATTGTGAAAGCTATATCATTGTTCAATCATCATCAAGAAACATGGCTACTGGAACACAGCTCTAC